>BQNB010026555.1:0-51358 GCA_026074375.1 Tanacetum coccineum | reverse complement strand
ACGCACCAAACATATAGAGATTGACATTCATTTTGTTCGTGACAAAGTAACAGCAGGTCATGTTCGAGTTCTCCATGTCCCTTCACGATTTCAGTACGCAGATATCTTCACAAAAGGACTCCCATATCCGTTATTTGTTGATTTCAGATCCAGTTTGAGCGTCTAGAAATCTCCCGCTCCAACTGCGGGGGTGTATTAGAGCATGTATTTATATTGTATATTTAGTGAAATTGGCCTATTGGCCCGAGCCCAGTTTGTATAGCTTCTAGATCAACCCATATTCTAGAATGTTCCCTTGTATCCTATATATAGATTCATTGTTATCAATAAGAAGTGATCAATCAATCAAATCAATATCCTTTACCGACTATATGTTGGTGGTTATAGAATCTCCAAATATATTTAGTCTAACATGATGAGCGAAGACAAGTAGTCAATTCATTCGACCATATGTTGGTTTTGGTTTCATAACCTCTCTACATATACTCATAGGTTAAATTTTAGGTAAAATTTGGATTAAAATGTATGAAAGAAGCCAAGACAGAGAAGAGACTCTGAAGACTAGAACGTGAGACTTCTCCCATGTACATCTAGAGGTGCATACAATGTGGGTTGCATTGGGCTTTGAACGGACCCTGAAAAGAGAGGCTAAAAAGAAACCTTGCCCGCATTTTGTGCATCTCTATATGTCACACCCCCAAACGGGATCTAGCCAGAAACACGTGTCCGGGGGCGTAACGTCATAATACACACCACACAAGATACAAATAACGACCTCTATGGGTACGTTTAAAACCCAACATCGTTGCATTGATTGAAATATTTAAGGTTTTACATAGGCCCAACGATAATATGCGGAAGCGAATAAAAGGTTTTAAAGTTTGACAACGATGTTAATCATAGATAATAATAGCTTTTGAAATCGGTCCAATGCCAGGCAACACCAACAAGCAAGCAAAGACATCCATAGCTAAGCACCTGAGAAAAACATGCTAAAACGGTCAACATAAAGTTGAGTGAATTCATAGGTTTAAATTTAATATTAAAGGTGGACCACAAGTTCACAGTACGCATGTGACAGTTATAGGAGATACAACTTCATATAAAAAGCATTTACGTTTGCACTAAGCTCATGACACCGAAGCTCAATTTAAAAGGAAGCATTTTATATGCCAAATAGTATTCCTCGCCCTAAAGGTATCTGACCAGGATCACCTATTGACATTCCGACATGGTATATATCCGTTTGTTCGGACCTCCGAAACTAGTAAGCGCTACTTACCCGGATAGGGATAATTAGTCCCAATAGATCTATTTACAACATTCGCGCTTACTTAACCAGTACGGTCGGTTAAGCAATTGACGGTTCATGATAATTCGGGCATTAGTGGTCTATTCGCTACTTAGGCAACACGTAATCAGGAAAAGGAAACGTAAAGTAACTGTGTCCATAGTTTAAAACAAGCAATGTTTCTCACCCCAAAATAGTAAAGTAAAAGTAGTAAAACATGGGGCTATGAACTCACCTTAGCAAAATGAGCAAATGATAATCACGCAAGTAAAAGATGATATAGAAATCTAGCCGCGACCTAGAATAATAACGCGTCTCAGAAACACGGAAAGTATGCCAAGAATTGCACAATATGTTCATCACCAAAAGACATCCATGTGTGTTTGCTTTAGTTTGATTATCAAATCATGACGAAATAAAATCATATAGTTTTTCGTTAAGTTTCGGCGTTTAACCAAAAATTACTATTTTTAGAAAGTTTCTATTTTAGGAAAGTTTTTAGTTTCGGGACGTTAATACCGTCCCCTATATTTATTAAGTTTCCATATTTTCAAAACGCACTAACTAACCTTAATCACTTAACTTCTATGTCCGTTTCGCTAATTTTTACCAAACTTACTATTTTTAGTAACTTTATCGCTTTTCCTAAAATAGCCAACGCGTCCCTAAACGATACAAATCAATAATAGTGTTATCTAATATGTTTCGCTAGTGTTTAGAAAGTCCAAAAATGTCCGAAAACCCATTTTACTATTCACATCAGCAACTATTCATTCGATTTTGTCGAAAAATGTTTCAAGTTTCATTTGGCTATAACTTGGTCGTTTTAAGTTTGATTTTAATGTGCGTTATATGAAAAACAATCTATTCAAAAGAAGCTCTCCAAAAACTACTTTTACGCCTAATGAAAATATTTTTAGGTCGACCAAAACCTCAAAACCATTTTGGATCAGCAACATCATTTTTCGCAAATGCTTCCAAAAATCACACCAAACTTCACAATAGTGCTTAATCTAGCCTAATCTCCATTCACAACTAATCCACACAACCACACTAAATCTTACCAAATCTCTTTCATTTCTATTTTTGCAAACTCTCCATTCTAACTCCTCATCTCCACCAAGAACATAATATTGAACTAGTGAAACAAAGTAGCATCATTATTTATGAAATCTTATTTTATAATCTTTCAAAAAACATTAAAACACAACATGTAGATGTATGGATCTTGAACATATGAGAAAGAACATAAGTAAATCACAAGAAAAATTCAAGACACTTACAAGAATGAAGAACAAGTAGAGAAATCACAAGATCTATACCCCAAAATAATAGATCTATAAAACCCAACAACAAATCTTGAAACCCTAACCTAGATCTTGAAGAAAAACCTTTAAACCAAAGAACCAATACTTCAAAACACCTTAGATGTTCTTAGAAATTAACCTAGATTACTTGGATTATGCAAAAAATCAAAGATATGGAAACCCTAAAAGGGTGTATGTTTGTCGTGAGCTAGGAGAGCAAGAGAGGTAGAGAAAACAAATTTTGAAGACTATGAAATGAGAAGTGAAACCCTAGTTGTGAGAATGTAAAGTATTTATAAGCCAAGGGAAGGTTTAGGGTTACATGGTTTTAAGTATTAAGTGACCAACACACACCAAAGGTGTGTGTGTTTGTTTGTTCGGCCGAAATCAACCACAAGGACCATATGGTTCATTTTTAAAGTCTTGGTTCAATACTTAGTGCTTAAGCTTAGTCAAATAAGGTCAAAGATCTAAATTTAAGTC
The DNA here is from genome assembly GCA_026074375.1 of Tanacetum coccineum. NCBI lineage: Eukaryota > Viridiplantae > Streptophyta > Magnoliopsida > Asterales > Asteraceae > Tanacetum > Tanacetum coccineum. The sequence goes on along the minus strand of BQNB010026555.1, from coordinate 48,277 downwards.
TTACAAGAGTGTAAGAGCTCACATGTTGGTAGATCATGGTAAGTGCGCATGATAATGACTCTCTCATGTGTCACTTTCATACACATGCATGGGAAGTTTAAGAAAAGATGCCTTTTATTTAATTTCAAGACTTATGGTGCAATTGGTTTGGTTTAGGCATCCAACATATAACAAGAGAAGAGGGTAAACGAAATTTTTGACTTATGAATATGAGATGGACAATCACTAGAGTTTACACAAAAATATTTCGAGTTTCCGGGGTCCGTTAGGTCAAAAACGCGAAAAAACAAAATTTAAACGTTAAAGCGTAAAAATAAATACCAGGAGTGATCGTAAACTACGAAACACTTGGAAAAGATAAAATAACTCATATAATATATAAACTAATCAAAATCCGAAGTCGAAACGCGTCCGATGATGTTTTTTAGATTTACGCGGGTTAACTTCCGGGTAAACTGCCGAATTCAAACGTAACGTATAAAAAAAAAAAATAATGATCGAAAAAGTTTAAAATATTGACCTGAAATTTTTGGGGTGTGACATTAACGTTCTCTTTCTTGAGACTTCTACTTATGCCTCATGAATCTGTGGCGGTAGGTTTAAATTAATGGTCATCACTTAAGGCTCTCTCCTTAGGAGGCTTAGCTTGTTCCTTTATGCTTAGAGCATCTGCTACAACGTTTACTTTTCCAGGGTGATATCGAATCTCACAATCGTAATCACTGAGCAATTTTAACCATCTACGTTGTCTTGTGTTTAATTCCTTTTGATCTAGAAGGTGTTGTAAGCTCCTATGGTTTGTAAACATGGTACTCTTCTTGTCATACATGTAGGGTTCCCATATTTTGAGAGTAAACACTATTTCTCCTAATTCTAGGTCGTGTGTCAGGTAATTCTTCTCATGAACTTTCAGTTGTCGAGAGTCGTAAGATATCACCTTCTCATTCTGCATCATTATAGTACCCAATCCATTATGCGAGGCATTATAATAAACCACGAAGTTTTCCATTCGTTGGGTAATGCAAAAATTTGTGTCCTACAAAGTTTCTACATCAACAGTTGAAAGGCTTCCTCTTCTTTCTCTTCCCATTCGTATTTCACATTTTTCTGAGCCAGTTTGGTTAGAGGTTTTTCTATCCTAGAAAAACCTTCGATAAATCATCGGTAGTAACCGGCAAGACCTAAGAATTTTTGTATCTTCGTTGAGTCATAGGCGTTGCCTAATCCTTGGTTGACTCAATCTTAGCGGTATCGACGTGAATGCCTTGACTATCAACAACGTGGCCGAGAGATTGCACCTTCGGGAGCCAGAATTCACACTTAGATAATTTGGCGTACAATTCCTTATTCTTAAGCAATTCCGAGAATTGCCTAAGGTGTTCCTCGTACTTCTCATTTCTGCTTGAGTAGATAAAGATATCATCGATGAATACTATCACGAACTTATCCAAGTACGGTTTGCACACCCGATTCATGAGATCCATGAATACCTCTGGTGAGCTGGTCAAACCAAATGGTATGACCTGAAACTTAAAATGTCCATAACGGGTCCTAAATGCGGTCTTAGAATATCCTTTTCTCTAACTCTAGTTGGTGGTAACTAATCCTTAGGTCGATTTTGGAGTAAATGCTAGATCTTCGTAGTTGGTCGAAAGAGGTCAGCGGGTAATGGTTCTTCACAGTTAGCTTGTTCAGTTCTCGGTAGTCGATGTATATCTTGAAGGATCCATCCTTCTTTTTGAAGAACAATATTGGAGCTCCCCAGGGTGGGGAACTGGGTCTTATAAATCCCTTTGAGCATGCGACATACTACGCCGGAGACGGTTAACTCTTTGCCTCTTAATACCTGACTTGCCTCAGAGACTCGTGTTATCCCGCTCCAACGTACCAATCCTATCAAACAACTCTGCTCTCTGTTCTCTAGGAACTATCGATGCCTACCCATTACTCCTATTGCCGTGATTCATTAAGGTTTCATCACCTAGGGGATACATATAAGCTTCTTATTACAAACATTTACGGCGCAATACTTTGACAACCAATCCATGCTGATGATACCGTTAAAACTACCAAGTTCTATGGGCATTGAGTCGATGTTGAACGGGTGGCTTAGAAAGTTTAAGCTACAACCTCGAATAATAGAATTGGTTCTTATTATTTTCCCATTAGCTAACTCTATAGTATACTTAATGTCTAAGGCTGTTGGAATAATGTCACTTAGAAGTCTAAGAAACAGTGAATTCGAAACTTCTATCGGCTAAGTTTTATGTACTTGCAATAATTGCGTCCTTTGCTTTAACTTCTAGTCCATTAGGAGTCTTGTCGGTACGGGAACCTCATAATCTTCATGATTCTAACTGACTAACATGTAAGTCAATTAAAGGAAATCTCCTAGTTCTCTTGGTTATAATCTAATTAGGTGAATAAGTTCATTACGTTCTAGATTCCTACAATCCGTAATTACCGTGACTACGAGGAAGCATGATTTGGTCTCTCGGCCAAGGGTGTGACATTTCTATATGCTAAGGTCGAGGAAAAATTTGCTTAGTTATGATGCTTACAAATGCGAATACGCGTGACTGACATGACTCACGAATACACACATAAAATATTAATAAAACACGAGTATAATATAATCCCATTGACAATGTAGAGAAAATAAAAAAAAATAGAAATGGAAGGTAAGGGTAAATTGACAAAATTTTATGGTGACTACTCCCAGCATAGCATGGTCCTTCCTGAATTATACATAGGAGGAGACCTGGCTATGTATAATTTAGGGACTAATGATGAAAGGCTCATTTCGTCAAACTAGTGTTATGTTTAAAAATCTTATATGGTATACACGATATAGTCTATAAGGTAGCAAAACAGTTCGTAACAACGAACACAAGGTAGTTTATATAACGATACAAGATATTTTGTAAGATAGCAGAAAATATTTTATGAGGTGATAGCAAAATAGTTTATGAGAAAATTACGTGACGGTTTATAATGTAACAGTAAGGGGTTTATAATAGGGTAACAAATAGTTTACGAGTTATCAACCCAATAGTTTATAAATTAGCAACGTAATAGTTTATAAAAGACACGAAGTAGTTCATAAGATGACGACGAAATAGTTTATAACTTGACAGCGAAATAGTTTATAAACGACAAAGAAATAGTTCATGTGGTGACAACGAAATGGTTTGTAAGATGACTGCAAAGTAGTTTATAATATGGTAGCAAAAGAGTTTATAAATAACCGTAAAATAGGTTATAAGATGGAAACAAATTTGTTCATTAAATGATATCCAGATAAGTTATGAGGCCATAGTAGGATAATCATAAGATGTTGACAAAACGGTTTATAGAATGATTATCAAAATAGTTTATAAGGTGTTAGCGAAATGGTTTATAAAATTATGGCAAAAGAGTTTATAAATGACGACAAGATAGGTTAAAAATAAATGAAAACAAGTTAGTTTGTAAAATGATTGCGAAAATAGTTTATGAGATGATAGTAAAAAAATTTATAAGTCAATGACAAAATGGTTTATAGGACGACAATGAAATAGTTTATAAGATGATATCAGAATAGTTTATTAACCAATAGTGAAATGGTTTATATGACGATAGTAAAGTGATTAATAAGTTTCTTAGCAAAACGGTTCGTAGACTGACGGAAAGAAGAAAAAAAGCAGTTTATAAATGACAATAACTTTGTTTATAAGATGATGCTAGTATGGTTCGTACGATAACATCCAAACAGTTTATACTAGTAAAAAGGTTTATAAAATAATAATGAAATGGGTTGTAAGACGGTAATAGATCCGAGGAGTACCTTACATAAATTATTAGAGAACTGAAGTGTAACTGACCAAATCACCATGACACAAAATGAACAGAGGGTTTGGAAACATCCACTCAATACACGAAATTTACAGGGAAGTACTAGTGTAAAACTCTTAAAGGTTACAGTCCAAGTCTATTTAGGTTTCGCTAGAAAAGGTAGGAAAATATCTCCTTAAGTATCAACCTTATCTTTGACGACGTTGTAGTTCTCGCGAGCTTCTACCTCCTAAATATGGTTCGCACGGTTCAAATTTGGACAATCACTCTTGTAATGTCCTGATTTTCCACACTCATAATAGGTATTTTAGGTTTCTAATTTGCCACCACGGCCTCTAAGTTGTTATCAAAACGGGTGTCCTATAATTTCTACTCATATGGCCAACTCTCTTGTAGTTATTGCACTCCACAGTGCACGGCCTAGTGTGGCGCAACTTACGTTTGTTGTAGTAGGGTAACTTTCCTACATATCCATTTTTGTTATTTGGTCTAGCAATGTAAGCTCTCATGGCCTTTTGTTGTTTATTTTGTTTTTGCCATTCCTTACCACCTCGGTTTCCTAACGTATGACCTAATCCATTTAGTTGTGGGCCATGTGGATTATTGCCTCATAGACAGCAATACCTTCGATAGAATTAGCAATTTGTTGGGTTATAATACACTCGATCCTCGTGAAACTCAATCCTTGTCTCGTTGTCGGTATTTTCCTCAAGATCGAACGGAGTAAACGAAATAAAACAAGTCTAATTTCACAAGTCGTGTTTCCAAAAAGAAATGGAATGTTATGAGGTGATGGGTTAAAGTTGTGTGCGAATTAATCGGCATGTTCCTCAAAGTTACGAGAAGTAAGAAAAGTTGAGACGTAACAAGATGCGTAGGTGTTTCAACAGTATAGGACGGGTGTTCACAGTCGTCTTCAGAGTCGAATTGTAGGATAATCAGTGGGGTCGGAAGACTATAACGGGTTTTAAATTTATGCAAAGCGGTATAATGTAAAGTCATGAAAAGTTTTAAAGATCACCGTATTATTCATGATGTTTTAGAAGTAAATGAGACCATTTTGTCATTCACAATGTCTTAGAAAGGTTTAGAGACCATTATGTCACTCACAATGTCTTAGAAAGGCTATATATATATATATAGACAGCTTCCATATATGTAAATGGGGAAATATATATAAGGCAAACATAAACGCAAAGAAAAGATAAACGCGAGATAAATGTAAGCTCATAGCAAAATAGAGCTCAAGATAAAAAAATAAACGCAAAGTAACATAAACGCAGGGAATGATAAACGCAGGGAAGAGGTAAACCCATAACATAGCATGCTCAAGGCAAAATGGTACTCACGTATACGCCATAGCAAAAGCACGTATAAGGCACACATAAAAGCACGTAAGGATCATATATTGGTTATAAACCAGACCTAGTTATACTACCTAGTTCTCTATAACCCTGGCTATGATTACCAATCTGTCACAACCCTAAACGAGGCCTGGACAAAATACGTGTCCAAGGGTGTGACGTCATAATAAATCAAACTCAAGGCAAAGAGAACGACCACTAATGGACGTTTTAAAAATCATAACTCATTGCATTTATTAAAAGTGGATAAGTTTTACAAGTTTCAAAAGAAATTAAACGTTGCGGAAGCGTAATTAAGTTTTCAAAAGACAACGAGTATGAATGCTAAGAAAAATCTTAAAAGAATGATTCAATATTGGCACGTAGACTCCACATAGATCGTCATGAGAAGTCCATAGCCCCAGCCTCCCCACCCCCCCATCCCCCCCCCCCCCCTTCCCCTCCCCCTCCCCCCACTCCCCCTACTGCCCTAGCCCGCGCTCCCCTCCTCCGCCCCCCCTCCTCCCCCCCCCTCTCCCCCACCTCCCCCCCCCCCCCCCCCCCCCCCCCCACCCCCCTCCCCCCCCCCCTCCCGCCCCCCCTCGCCTCCCCCCGTCCCTCCCCCCCTCCACTCCCCCCGCCCCCCCACCTCACCTCCTCCCCCCCCTCACCTCCCCCCCCCCCTCTCCCTAGCACCTCAGAAAACATGCTTAAAACGTCAACAAAATTGTTGAGTGATTTCATAGGTTTAATTCAACGTTATTATAGTGGACCACAAGATTTTAAAATGTATGCGGCAGTTATAACCAATACAACTTCACATAAAAAGGTATTTACTTTGCGCTAAGCTCCTGACACCGAGGCTAATAACGAAAGTAGCATATAACATGCCAAGTACAACTGGCCCTTACAGGTGTCCGACCAAAGACCATCTAAATGAAATTCGACATGACATACATCCGTTGGCCTATACAATCTGTCAAGTACCCGACTAGTAAGAATTACCAAACGCGGATGGGGATTATTAGTCCTAATAGATCTATTTATTCACTCGTGCTCACTTAACCAGTACAGTCGGTCAAGAAATTAACGGTTCATGATTGGTTGGGAAATAGTGGTAATAGTGGTCTAAACGCTACTTAGGCAACACGTAAATAGGGAAATTCTCACGCAAAGTACTTGTGTCCAGTTTTAAAAGCAAGCAATGTTTCTGACCCCAAAGTATTAAAACATTTATTCAAAACGAGTAAAATGTGGGGCTATAAACTCACCTTAGGCAGATGGTGAGCAAGTAATTCAACGAAGTGAATAACGATATCGAACGACTCTAACCGCGACCTAATTAAAAGACACGCTTCAGAAAAGAAAATATATAACGAAACGTCGAATAGGACGCTTAAAGAAAATAGATATACATAAGTGTTTGTGCTTTAGTTTAACTATTAAAAACGTGTCATTTCGAAAGCATAAGGTTTATAGTTACGTTAGTTACACCATGATTTACGAAAAGTTTCTATTTTCAGAAAGATACTATTTTTGGAAAGTTTCTATTTGTGGAAAGTTCTAAGTTGCGGGACGTTAATACCATCCCCTAATATTCGATGATTCCATTTACCCTAAACGCACTAATGAAACATAAACGCCCACTTTCTAACTTCGTCTTGCTAATAATACTAAAAGTTACCATTTTTAGAAGTTTCCCGTTTAATAATCCCGATATTATGTTTGTGACGTTTTAAATGTTCCTAGTTTATTTACTATTGTTATTACTTGGATCGCCAACGTTTTAAGAGCTCAAAACATCCTAAAAGTGTCCGAAAACCTATTTTCCAATTCCTAACAGCAAGCTAACAAGTTATTTTTCCGAAAAGTGTTCCAAAATTTATTTTGCCATAACTCGGCCGTTTTAAGTCTGTTTTTATGTTCGATATATGAAAATCTATCTACTCGAAACAAGTTTTCCAAAAACTACATTCTTGACTAATGAAAATATTTTTAAGTGGCCGAAAACCTCAAAATAATTTCAAACCAGCAAGCATACTTTTCGTATATGCTTCCAAAAATCCAACCAAACTTCACAATAGTGCCTAATCTTACCTAACCCCCTTCACTACTAATCCAACCAACAAAATCCACACTTAATCTATTCTAATCCCATTACTATCTTTGCTGCAACACACATGTTCACTCAATCTCACCAAAACTACAACATAAATGTTTAAAATCACTAATAACTTTATTATAAATGAAAATCCACTTTATTATCTTTGAAAAAAAATCATAACACAAACATATGGATACATGGATCTTGAATAGAACATACAAGAACATAAGAAATCAAAAGAAGAGGTTAGGGTTTGCTTTCAAAAAGATGAAGAGCAAGATGGCAAAACAAAGAACTTGATAAGAGAATATGAAGATCTTGAAAACCCACTTATAAAAATCAAAACCCTAACTCTTTGATCTTGAAATAAACCTTAAATCAAAGAAACCCTTTCTTGAAAACACCTTAGATCTTGTTAAAATAGAGTTTTGAATGTGTGGTTTATGATAGGAATCAAATTTATGGATGGTTTGTGTGTGAGTTGTGTGTGCCAAAACCCCAAAGATAAAATGAGAGAAAGAAAATGTTGTGAGGCTTGCAAAGTGAAAAAATGACCTAAAAGTATTATAACAAGGTATTTATATGGAAGGATGGCTAGGGATTAAGAAGTATTGTGAGCCATGGCTTAGTAGAAGAACTTGAATCATCCACCCTCGTGGCTTGTGTGTAGCCATCGGCTAGGACAAAAAAAGAGGGAACCAAGCTTTTTCTTTGGCTCCAAGGTATACTCAAAATGGCTTGAGCTTGGTGGTATAAGCCATATGTGTTGTGTAAGATTATGTTGGTGCATGGGAGGGTGAAGACAAGAATGTTACTATCCCCTCCTTACATGCATGTGACATTGTTTTATTTTTAAAAATTAAATTTTTGTGTTTTCTTTTTCTTTTTAAGTGTGTATCAAAATTTTAAAGGTTAGGGGGAGGGATTTCGAAATTTTTGACAAGATTAACAATAGTGGATGATAATTTAAGTTTACATGCAAAGGTGGCAAGTTTCTGGGGTTTCGTTTGACACAAAACGTTAAAAACGTAAACTCATGCCAAAAATATAAAAATTGAAAATGTAAATATTCGTAAACCATAAAATGACATATAATGAATTTATTGAGTATAATACACGTAGACTAAGCTTAGTCCGACGTCAGAACGCTTCTGATAACAAAATTCAATTTTACGCGCGATAACCTTCCGGATTAACGTCAAATTAACACGTAACTTATGAAAGTTAAAATAATGAACGGAAATGATTAAAAATGTTGACCGGAAATTTACGGAGTGTTACAGACTTTCCCCGTTAAAAGAGCTTCGTCTCGAAGCTCAGTGTGTGGTATTTGATTCCAGATTGGCTTGAAATAGGTGAGGGTATTTCCTTCAAAACTGATCTTCGCGTTCCTAGGTGAATTCAGGATTTGCCTGGAATTTACACCTAACCTTGATGATCGAGATACGACTTTGTTTCAATTGTTTGACCTTTTGGTCCATAATCTCAACTGGTTCCTCGAGGGAATGAAGCTTGTCATTAATTTGAATCTTATCCAAATTGATGACCAGTGTTTCGTTAGACAAACACTTCTTCAAGTTGGCACGTGAAGGTGCTATGTACTCTGCTTAGTTGTTCTGGGAGTTCAAGTCGATAAACGATGGTTCCTACTTTAACTAGAATCTTAAAAGGTTCAATATAACGAGGGTTCAGCTTTCTTCGTTTGCCAAAACATATCAACCCTTTCCATGGCGATACTTTCAACATGACCTTATCTCCTACTTGAAACTCAAGGGGTTTTCATCTTACGTCGGCATAGTTTTTCTGACGATCACGGGTAGCTTGTATATGACTGTTGATTTGAATAATCTTCTCAGTTATCTCATGGATGATCTCTGAGCCAGTGAGCTAACTATTTCCAACTTGAGCCCAGCAGATAGGTGATCGACACTTACGCCCATACAACGCTTCAAATGGTGCAGCCTTAATGCTGGTATGGTAACTGTTGTTATATGAGAACTCCACCAACGGTAAATGTCTATCCCAACCTTTTCTAAAGTCGAGCACACAGGCACAAAACATGTCCTCCAATGTCTGAATGGTCCTCTCAAACTTTACCATTAGTTTTGCGGGTGTAATATGTACCATATCCAATCGAGTAAATAACTCTTTATGAAAGAGACCGCCAAAAATGTGGAAGCGAATCCTGCCATCAACGGTTTGAAGAATCAAAACTGGCACTTCCATGCCTTGAGATACTTCTTTCAAAGTATTTGCCTCGTTATATTTTCCAACAGAGTCATCTGTGCTCTCAATTGGGTAGGAAATGGAGCAGACTTGGTCGATGATTGATGATTTACCCAAATAGGAGTGACCAATTTCCGTCTTTAGCAATTTAGTAACGAAGACCATTGTTATATTCTCTATCCTCTCCCATTTCCACTGCGGAATTTCTGGTTGAACTAAAAATCCAGATGGTTTCTGATATTTAGCCTTAACCTTGGCGCACGTTAGATACTTGCTGACGTAGGTGGCAATTTCTGCTTTCATGTTGGGCCACCAATACAGCTTCTTCAAATCCTGGTACATCTTATCCAATCCATGGGAGGATGGAATACTTTGACTGTATGCGAACCAATGCATAATCAAAGCCCTCAACTCTCCAAAACATGAAATCCAACTCCGATTGTTCAAACATAATGTTCCGTCAACATGATGTTCAAGTTTATTAATCATACCATGCAGATCTTCGTTTATGTAGTTCTCTTCCTTCCTTGCCTCAGATTGAGCATTTAAAATTTGCTTAGGAAGATTTAAACCAATTGTCATAACCAAGGCCCGAACTCGCAGTGGCTTAATCATGTCCTTTCGACTAAGTACATCAGCCACCACGTTCGTTTTTCCTGGGTGGTATCGAATCTTACAGTTGTAATCACTCAACACTTCCAACCATCATCGTTGTCTTATGTTCAACTCTTTTTTATCAAGAATATGTTGCAAACTCTTGTGATTAGTGAACATGACGCATTTCATGTCATACAGATAGTGTCTCTACATCTTCAAGGCAAACACTACTGCTCCAAGTTCTAAGTCGTGAGTGGTATAGTTCTTGTCATGAACCTTAAGTTGGCATGATGCGTAAGCTATGACTTTCTCCTTTTGCATCCAAATTACGCCCAACCCTTTATTTGAAGCATCGCAGTAGACCATGAAGCTCTCACTCCCTTCGGGTAAAGCCAAAATCAGTGCACTACACAAAGTTTGTTTTAATAGTTGAAATGCCGCTTCTCCTTTTCTTTCCAAATCAAACTTCACGCTTTTATGAGTCAGTTTGGTTAGAGGGTTCTATATCCTAAAGAAACCTTTGATAAATCGTTGGTAATAACCAAAAAGTCCTAAGAATTTTTGAATCTTCGTTGGAGTCGTAGGCATTGCCTAATCCTTGATTGACTCAATCATGGCGGTATCGACATGAATGCCCTGACAATTAGCAATGTGGCCAAGAAATTGCACCTTTGGAAGCCAGAATTTACACCTAGAGAATTTGGCGTACAATTCTTATTCTTAAGCAATTCTAATAATTGCATAAGGTGTTCCACGTGCTCTTTATTTATCCTTGAGCAGATAAAGATATTATAGTTGAATACTATCACGAACTTGTCCAAGTACGGTTTGCATACCCGATTCATGAGATCCATGAATACATCTGGTGCGTTGGTCACACCAACGATATGACCTGAAACTTGAAATGCCCATAACGGGTCTTAATTGTGGTCTTAGAATATCCTTTTCTCAAACTCTAGTTAGTGGTAACTAGTCCTTAGGTCGATTTTTTCGAGTAAACGCTAGATCCTCGTAGTTGATTGAAAAAGATCATCTATACTAGGTGACGTGTAACGGTTCTTCACGGTTAGCTTGTTCAATTCTCAGCAGCCAATGTACATCCTGAAGGATCCATCCTTCTTTTAGTCGAACAATACCGGAGCTCTCCACCATAAGGAAACTGATATTATAAATCCCTTTGAGCATGCGACATACTACGCCGGAGGTGGTCAACTCTTTGCCTCTCAACACCTAATATGCCTCTGAGTCTCATGTTATCCTGCTCTAACGTACCAATCCTATTAAACAACTCAGCTCTCTGCTCACTAGCAATTATCGATATATACTTCGTATCGTTAAAGTTTCATCACCTAAGGGGGATATGAACAATCTTTTTATCACAAATGATCATGTCGTGGTACTTTGTCAACCAACCTGTACTAATGACAACGTAAAAACTACCAAGTTCTACGGACATTAAGTTTATCTTAAATGGACGGTTCAGAATATTCAGTATACAATCTCAAATGATTGTATCAACTTCTATGATCTTTTCGTCGGCTATATCAATAGAGTACTTAGTGTCTATGGTAGATGGGACGAAGCTACTTAATGAGCTAAACTCAGCGGAGGTGAGACTTCTATCGACTAGGTTCCATGTACTTGCGATAATTTTGTCCTTTGCTTCAACTTCAGGTCCATCAGTAGTTTTGTCGATACGAGAATCTCATAATTTACGTGATTCTAACTCACTAAAAGGTAAGTATATTGAAGCAAATATCTTAGTTCTCTTGGTTATAATCCAATTAAAAGGATAAGTCTGTTACGTTCTAAATTCTTACAATCTATAATTATCGTGACTACAAGGAGTAGGATTTCGGTCTCTCGGTAAGGTTATGGGTTTCTGTATGATAACGATTGGGAAATGATTACTTAGTTTCGGTGCTTACACATGAGTACCCATGACCAACACAACACACGGATACGAAACATAAAATATCAGTAAGACATGAATACCATAAAAATCTCATTGAGAATATAGAGAAAAGAAAGGAAAATAGAAATGGGAAGTAAGGATGAATTGTCAAAGTTTTATGGCGACTACTCTTAGCACAGCATGGTCCTTCCTGAATTGGACATAGGTGGCCAATCTATGTATAATTTAGGGACTAACGATGAAGTGCTCATTTTGTCAAATAAAGGTTACAGTTAAAATGTTATATGGTATAAACAATACGGTTTATAAGGTAATGAAATAGTTCGTAAAGACGTATACAAGGTAGTTTATATAGCGACACAAGACATTTTGTAAAATAGTGTAAAATAGCTCAAGGGGTGATACCAAAACAGTTTACAAGAAAGTCACTTGACGGTTTATAACGTAATAGTAAGGGGTTTAGAAGATGGTAACATATAGTTTACGAGCTGACAGCCAAATAGTTTATAAAGTGACAACAAAATAGTTTATAAAAGACATGAAGTAGTTCACAAGATGACGACGAAATAGTTTATAACTTGACAGCGAAATAGTTTATAAACGACAAAGAAATAGTTCATGTGGTGACAACGAAATGGTTTGTAAGATGACAGCAAAGTAGTTTATAATATGGTAGCAAAAGAGTTTATAAATAACCGTAAAATTGGTTTTAAGATAGAAATGAATTTGTTCATTAAATGATATCCAGATAAGTTATGGGCCATAGTAGGATAATCATAAGATGTTGACAAAACGATTTATAAAATAATTATCAAAATAGTTTATAAGGTGTTAGCGAAATGGTTTATAAAATTATAGCAAAAGAGTTTATAAATGACGACAAGATAGGTTAAAGATAAATGAAAACAAGTTAGTTTATAAAATGATTGCGAAAATAGTTTATGAGATGATAGTAGAATAATTTGTAAGTCAATGACAAGTGGTTTATTGGACGACAATGAAATAGTTTATAAGATGATATCAGATTAGTTTATTAACCAATAGTGAAATGGTTTATAAGACGATAGTAAAGTGATTAATAAGCTGCTTAGCAAAACGGTTCGTAGATTGACGGAAAGAAGAAAAAAGCAGTTTATAAATGACAGTAACTCTATTTATAAGACGATGCTAGTATGGTTCGTACGATAACATCCAAACAGTTTATACTAGTAAAAAGGTTTATAAAATAATAATGAAATGGGTTGTAAAACGGTAATAGATCCGAGGAGTACCTTACATAAATTATTAGAGAATTGAAGTGTAACCGACCAAATTGTCATGACATAAAATGAACAAAGGGTTTAGAAACATCCACTCAATACACGAAATTCACAGGGAAGTACTAGTGTAAAACTCTTAGGGGTTACGGTCCAAGTCTATTTAGGTTTCGCTAAAAAAGGTAGGAAAATCTCTCCTTAAGTATCAACATTATCTTTGACGACGTTGGAGTTCTCGCGAGCTTCTACCTCCCAAATAAAGTTCGCACGGTTCCAATTTGGACAATCACTCTTGTAATGTCCTGATTTTCCACACTCATAATAGGTATTTCAGTTTCTAATTTGCCACTGCGGCCTCTAAGTTGTTATCGAAACGGGTGTCCTACAATCTCTACTCATATGGCCAACTCTCTTGTAGTTATTGCACTCCACAGTGGAGGGCCTAGTGTGGCGCAACTTACGTTTGTTGTAGTAGGGTAACTTTCTTACATATCCATTTTTGTTATTTGGTCTAGCAATGTAAGCTCTCACGGCCTTTGGTCGTTTATTTTGTTTTTGGCATTCCTTGCCACCTCAGTTTCCTAACGTACGACCTAATCCATTTAGTTGCGAGCCATGTGGATTTTTGCCTCATAGACAGCAATACCTTCGATAGCATTAGTAATTCGTTGGGTTATTATGCACTCGATCCTCGTGAAACTCATCCCTTGTCTTGTTGTCGGTATTTTCTTCAAGATAGAACGGAGTAAACGAAATATAACAAGTCAAATTTCACAAGACGTGTTTCCAAAAAGAAATGGAATGTTATGAGGTGATGGGTTAAAGTTATGTGCGAATTAATCGGTATGTTCCTAGAAGTTACGAGAAGTAAGAAAAGTTGAGACGTAACAAGATGACGTAGGTGTTTCAACAGTATAGGACGGGTGTTCACAGGCGTCTTCAGAGTCGAATAGTAGGATAATCAGTGGGTTCGGCAGACTGTAACAGGTTTCAAAGTTATGCAAAGTAGTATAATGTAAAGTCGTGAAAGGTTTTAAAGATCATTGTATTATTCACGATGTTTTAGAAGTAAATGAGACCATTGTGTCATTCACAATGTCTTACATAGGTTTAGAGACCATTCTGTCACTCACAATGTCTTAGAAAGGTTAAATATATATATAGACAGCTTCCATATATGTAAATGGAGAAATATACGTAAGGCAAACATAAACGCAGGGAATGACAAACGCAGGGCAGAGGTAAACCCATAACATAGCATGCTCAAGGCAAAATGGTACTCACGTATGCGCCATAGCAAAAGCACGTAAGGATCATAGCACGTATAAGGCACACATAAAAGCACATAAGGATCATATACTGGTTATAGACCAGACCTAGTTATACTACCTGGTTCTCTATAACCCTGGCTTTGATTACCAATCTGTCACACCTCCAAACGGGGCCTGGACGGAATACGTGTCCGAGGGCGTGACGTCATAATAAATCAAACTCAAGGCAAAGGGAACGACCACTAATGGACGCTTTGAAAATCATAACTCGTTGCATTTATTAAAAGTGGATAAGTTTTACAAGATTCAAAAGAAATTAAACATTTCGTAAGCATAATTAAGTTTTTAAAAGACAACGAGTATGAATGCTAAGAAAAATCTTGAAAGATGATATCATATTGCACGTAGACTCCACATAGCATGTCAGAAAAGTCCAAAGTTAAGCACCTCAGAAAAACATGCTTAAAACGTCAACAAAATTGTTGAGTGAAATCATTGGTTTAATTCAACGTTATTATAGTGGACCACAAGATTTCAAAACATATGCGACAGTTATAACAGATACAACTTCATATAAAAAGGTATTTACATTGTGCTAAGCTCATGGCACCGAGGCTAATAACGAAAGTAGCATATAACATGCCAAGTACAACTGGCCTTTACAGGTGTCCGACCAAAGACCATCTAAACGAAATTCGACATGACATACATTTGTTGGCCTGTACAATCCGTCAAGTACCCGACCAGTAAGAATTACCAAACCCGGATGGGGATTATTAGTCCCAATAGATCTATTTATTCACTCGCGCCCACTTAACCAGTATAGCCGGTCAAGAAATTAACGGTTCATGATAGTTCAGGCAATAGTGGTCTAAACACTACTTAGGCAACACGTAAACAAGGAAATTCTCACGCAAAGTACTTGTGTCCAGTTTTAAAAGCAAGCAATGTTTCTCACCCCAAAGTATTAAAACATTTATTCAAAACGAGTAAAATGTGGGGCTATGAACTCACCTTAGGCAGACGGTGAGCAAGTAATTCAACGAAGTGAATAACGATATCCAACGACTCTAACCGCGACCTAATTAAAAGACGCGCTTCAGAAACGAGAAAATAAATAACGAAACGTCGAATAGGACGCTTAAAGAAAATATATATCGATAAGTGTTTGTGCTTTAGTTTAACTATTAAAAACGTATCATTTCGAAAGCATAAGGTTTATAGTTATGTTAGTTACGCCATGATCTACGAAAAGTTTCTATTTTCGGAAAGATACTATTTTTGGAAAGTTTCTATGTGTGAAACCTAAACGCGCTAGTGAAACCTAAACGCCCACTTTCTATTTACCCTAAATGCGCTAGTGAAACCTAAACGCTCACTTTCTAACTCCGTCTCGCTAATAATACCAAAAGTTACCATTTTTAGAAGTTTCCCGTTTTAGTAATCCCGATATTAGGTTTGTGACGTTTTAAAAATGTTCCTAATTTATTTACTAAAGTTATTAGTTGTTTCACCAATGTTTTAAGAGCTCAAAATATCTCGAAAGTGTTCGAAAACCCATTTTCAAATTCCTAACAGCAAGCTAACAAGTTATTTTTTCGAAAAGTGTTCTAAAATTCATTTTTGCCATAACTCAGCCGTTTTAAGTCTGTTTTTAGTGTTTGATATATAAAAATCTATCTACCCGAAACAAGCTTTTCAAAAACTACCTTCTTGACTAATGAAAACATTTTTAAGTGGTTGAAAACCTCAAAATAATTTTTGGAACATGCATGCACAACTTTTCGTATACGCCCCAAAAATCTAACAAACTTCCAATATTCCTATCTAACCTAAACCCCTTCACTACTAATCCAACCAACAAAATCCACTCTTAATCTATTCTAATCCCATTACTATCTTTGTTGCAACACACATGTTCACTCAATCTCAGCAAAACTACAACATAAATGTTTAAAATCACTAATAACTTCATTATAAATGAAAATACACTTTATTATCTTTGAAAAAAAATCATAACACAAACATATGGATACACACATCTTGAATAAAACATACAAGAACATAAGAAATCAAAAGAAGAGATTAGGGTTTGCTTACAAAAAGATAAATAGCAAGATGGCAAAACAAAGAACTTGATAAGAGAAGATGAAGATCTTGAAAACCCACTTATAAAAATTAAAACCCTAACTCTTTGATCTTGAAATAAACCTGAAATCAAAGAAACCCTTTCTTGAAAACACCTTAGATCTTGTTAAAATAGAATTTTGAATGTGTGGTTTATGATAGGAATCAAAGTTATGGATTGTTCGTAATGTGAGTTTGTGTGGTACCGAAACCTCAAAGAGAAAAGGAGAGAAAGAAAATGTTGTGAGGCTTGCAATGTGAAAAAATAACCTAAAAATATTATAACAAGGTATTTATATGGAATGATGGCTAGGGTTTAAGAAGTATTGTGAGACATGGCTTAGTAGAAGAACTTGAATCATCCACCCTCGTGGCTTTATGTAGCCTCGCTAAGGAAAAAAAATGCACATATAAAAAATGTGTGTTGTTATATATAAAACTATATTTGATTTAATGTTTAAATTATGATGATACCGAATATAACCACTAAATTATATCAAAAATATATATATAGATATATATATATAATATAATATAAAATAATATATAATATATATAATATAAATATAAATATAAAATATTATATATATATATAGATATATGTTATGTGTTTACCTAACTTTTAACTTTTATAGTACAAATCATTTAATTTTTGAAAGGAACCCAGGTTTTAGTTCTAACATATTTAATATAAATGGAAAAATAGACGTGATGTACCAAATACATGCATCCTCAATCTAGATGTGATTTTACTTTAGTAAGAATGTCGTAGAAGTCTGTAAATTTTAAATTTCCACGTCTAGTTTATATATGTATACAATTTAGATGCAAAATTAAGGATTCTGACTTTTGTTTATAAGGGCATGGTTTTATAAAGATAAATTGAACTTACTTTTCTCTTAAAATGAATCAATTCATATGTAAAACATTGATAAATTTAATAAATAAAAGAAACTTTAAAAAATAATAATATCAACATACATTTAAATATGATGATATTAGTTATCATGACACGTTGTATAAAATCCCAAATCCCAAATGATTATCAGGTGTAAATTTAGCCAAATTGGTATAAGGAACAAATACATAAATAGAGATGAGATCAATGTAGACCCAACATTTATCAAAGACCCAATGGATAAATAATAGCCAACCATTTTTTTCATTAAATTAAAAAAACTCATCTTTCTAAAATAAAATATCTTGCAAACGGTAAATCGTCAAACGACAAAACATACACCATCGCGACGAGAATTAAATCATCTTTCTATACAGGGGCACTTTGATATACTTTCGACGAACTTTTTTTTTGATTTTTTTCAGTTACGTCTGGAAAATTCACATATGATTTGTATCAGAATCACATGTGATTTAATAAAATCACATGTGCTTTGTGATACAAATCACAAGTGATTTTCCAGAATCACATATGATTTTTTCAGACGTGACTGAAAAAAAAAAGTTAAAAAAAAATTCGTCGAAAGTATATCAAATTGCCCCTTTATAGAAAGATGATTTAATTATCGTCGCGATGGTATATTTCGTTTTGCGTAACGATTAACAGTTTGTGAGATATTTAATTTTTAAAAAAGATGTGAAAAGTGAGTTTTATTTAATTTGATGAAAAAAATAGAGGGTTGTGATTGGCTAATTGAATCTTTTCTCTACATAAATATTTGTGAGATATCCCTCCGTCCCAAAATTATTGTCCCCCGATAAAAAACACACGGTTTAATAAAAATGCATTTATTACTGCCTTCTCTCTCTTACTTTTTGACAGAATGACAGTTTTACCCTTAACTAATTAATTAAAGTCTTCTTTAAAGTTTGTAATAATAATTTTAAACAAAGGTAATATAGTAAACTTGAACAAACTTCTCTATCTATTTTTAGTAGTGGACAATTAATTTGGGACATCCCAAAAAGGAAACGTAGACAATAAAAATGGGACGGAGGGAGTAATAAATTGTGGGTCTATGTTGAACTTTTCTCTACATAAATATTTTTGTGAGATAGCAGGAATTAGGGGTGTGCACGATTCGGTTTGGGTCGGTTTTTGGCTAAAACCGAAACCGAACCGAAATATTCGGTTTTTACAAAACCAAAAACCGAAACCGCTCGGTTTTTGGCGGTTCGATTTTTTCGGTTTCACGGTTTTTACGGTTCGGTTTTTCGGTTTTTTCGGTTTTTTCGGTTTCAAACCGTTTAAATTTGGTTTTTGTTAATTTATATTAATAAACTTGTTTTACGTAGAAAATTGGTTATTTTTTAATTTTTTTGTCAATATGAGCCTAATAATGTTTACACAAATTTTTACAATTATACACATATAAATGAGAAACACACACATGCATGTGAAAATACGCATAGTATTGTCAAGTAAACACACGTACACGACAAACATATATATAAACATTAAGATAATATATATTTTAATAATTTCATCCATAAAATAAATATAAATTTAAAATTTTTAGTTATCATTTATTTATTTATATTATATTAATTATATATTATTATAAAACTGGTTTGGTTCGGTTCGGTTCGGTTCGGTTTTTGACAAAAAACCGAAACCGAACCGAAATTTTTCGGTTTTTGAAAAATTAAAAACCAAATCATCGGTTTCTTGTTTTGGTCGGTTTTTTCAGTTTCCGGTTCAGTTTCGGTTTTTTCGGTTTCTTCTACT
Organism: Tanacetum coccineum; assembly: GCA_026074375.1. Classification (NCBI taxonomy): domain Eukaryota; kingdom Viridiplantae; phylum Streptophyta; class Magnoliopsida; order Asterales; family Asteraceae; genus Tanacetum; species Tanacetum coccineum. Next base: position 28,918 of record BQNB010026555.1, on the reverse strand, counting down.
CACCCCTAGCAGGAATAACAACGATCACATATTTCAATGGCATTACAAAAATAAATGTATTTTTCTTCAAGTTTTTTTTCATCATTTTAAATGTGTGACCAAAATCATTTATCGATCTTGGTCACTCAATAAATGAGTGTCACATATTAAAAACTAAAACCGAAAATTTTGGTGGCATTATATAATTCTTGCTACACGATCTCATCGCTAAACTATAAATTTAAGTTGGTAAATGTGCCAAATTCACCTTTAAATGCTTTTAATTGTCATTTAGCAATTTCTGAAAATTAAATTGAACTTAGAATAACCATTTTTCAGCTGTATATTATTTGAATACATTTTCTCTGAAATATTGCAATATAATACTCCTAAAAAACAGACTACAGATATTCCCGATATTCCCGATATTCCAGATATTCCTTTCTTTTTCAATGTCAGTTTTCCCTATTACTGTAATATATTGTGCAAGGCTATTAAAATATTGTGCATGGCTATTAAAATATTGTGCATGTTTTTTTTTGTCAGTTTCACGTGATTGATTATTCATTATTGATGCTATCATGTGTGACATTCTACTAAGGGTGTGTTTGGGAGGGGCTTATTGAGGCTCGAACTTTTAAAATAAGTCGGCTTATAAAATAAGCCCCGTTTGTCACGTGGGCTTATGAAGTTATAAGCCTCTATAAGCCTTAACCTCATAAAAGGGGATAAAAACTTTAGCTCGAGGCTTATGAACCATAAATTATGTCATTTTTAGTAATTTTGCAATAATAAGCCCAGACTCAGCCCATTTGCCAAACAAGTTTACAAAAATACAAATTTGAATTTCGGCTTATAATATAAGTCCTAGCCCCAGCTCCAGTCTCAGCCCCAGCCCATTTCACCAAACATAGAGTTTTTTATGTACATTGTAAAAGCTTCCTGTGTATTTATCACCTCCCTTTTATAAGAGTAGTGATTGGCATGGCTAATATTTATGCCTAATTTTGTGCCTAATGAGGATCTTCGTACACTTAACCCCAAATTCGAGAGTAATCACTACCAAAAGTCCACTGCCAATTGTATTTTGTGAAGCGCCCTAACCATATAGTTTATGGTAGATGATTGATATTAATTACTTTCTGTAGCCCAAACCATACTAGATTTCTTTAATCACGATTACTTATTTACTTAATTATGGCAATCTTTTACAAAAGCAAACCACACATTAGGTTTTATCTCACCTTGATTTGTGTCATACCTTTTTTTATATCCTTTTTCTTTTCCTTGTCATGCATTTTCCATATTTTCACTTTGCAATGATTTATTATCATCATCTTCCACTTCAATTTTTCCTAAAAAAGAAAAACCACGCAACTAACTCTCGGCAATATAAGAGGCTTTGCGTCCCTAGCCAACCCCGAGCAAGGTGCAATGGTGACGCCAAGCCTGATGGACCTCACTTCGATTAGCTTGAGCCTTGTTGTATAACGTTAGTTACATTCATAGATAGACTTGATTTCATGTCTTTAGCTTAAAAGGGAATATAGCGATTAGTTTTCGTATACTTCATTAAATAGTAGAATGCATGCTTTCTTTTAACATGTTGTGTAATTTTGGTAAAGATGTGATTATTGTTTTTCTTTTACATGTCCCAAAATCATTTAGTTTGGTAACGATTACTCTCGAATTAGGTTTTAGATCACAATTAAACAGAAGTAACCAACCCATGATATTAGATCATTTATTGTTACATCAAACATAAACAAAATACATTAATGGAGATGCCCAAACAGTGTCCATTTATTTCGATGAAAAACAGGATAACACACTAACTAATGGAAACATTTCCATAGCTTCAGGTTGAACATGCATGTTGGATTCAGATGAATTAGTAAGCTTCAGGATGAGCAATGGCATATGCCTCGAGGGTCTTGAAGGTGTTCGTAAGTAATTCTTTGAATTGGTTAAGAGCCTCTTCAGTTGGTTTAGCATCACCTTTGCACTTAAGGACCATGCTCTCCTTGAATACAGCTCCTCCATCAGCAGAAGGAACGAATTTTATATGATGAGTGGCTGAGTCTAGTATGCCCATCAAAGCATCACCTTCAAAAACCGTGTAGGTTACGCTAAAGTTGCTTGCGTCAATGGCATCAATCTTGTGCTTTGCAGATGTGAATGGGACGACTGCATGCGTTATAGAAACATTAAGGAACAATAAGTTATACTACTACTAGCATTAAATGTAGTTAGATTACTTATTCATCAATATACTTACCATCACCGTATGTAGTGCTCTTGATTCTTCCAACACCACCACCGCCTTCGAGGAGATTGATGGCTTTGTAATTTTGAGGTTCGAGCTTAGGTGCAAGGGTGTCGAAATCATGAAAAAGCTTGAAAAGTTTATCAGCAGAAAGTGAAGAAGAACTTACTTCAAGCTCACTGTTAATAAAAATATATAAAATATAAAAACTTACAAAACGTACCCTCAAAGTATGCGTAAAGTTACTAAAACGATTTTAAACTTCTACCTATATATGATTTTTTTTATATAACAAACTTTATTTATCAAATATGAAACGTATATCTATCGATTCATTCGTAAAAAAATATGTCATTGAAAAGATCATCGAATTGTGAACAAAACGAGTCCAATATTGCAATGCTTCTGACATACCTACGATTTTATAAAAAACGTTGAAGTTTAATATATACTTTTAAATTTTTTACAGAAAGTCCATGAGGTTATCGGTTCATTGCAAGATTATTCCCAACGACTGACAAATAGTACTTGGGGTTATCGGTCATTTGCAAAATTAGTTTCGTGCGCTTCGCGACGACGCGCAGGTTACGAACCTCGTAATTATATTAAATAGCATAAACTATTCACCATATTTGCTAATAAAATATTTACCATGGCACGATTCCTGATTTTAGTTGACAACCAAAGTAAAAAAGAAAAAAAATCTTAAATTCTCAAAACGCACCTTGAACTTTAACCTATTTATGACTTTTTTATATAATAAACTTTATTTAATTAGGGTGTGCTCAGATTTACAAAGTTCTGATGCAAGTTCCAATTCATTGATAGATCATTGTGACACATTATGCCCTAAAAAACAAGTTGTCATTGTAACACCATCAATATCCAATCTAGAAACCTTGATCAAACTATTAAGTAACTGCTAAAAAGAACTATACAGGGCTTAAAAGTTTTGTTACAAATGGTATATAAGTTTAGAAACTCACTATGTACTAAGTCTTCCAGCGTGGTGCTTACTGGTCTAAACATGAACATGGTAATTAAAGAGACTCGGCATCTATGGATTTTGTCTATCATTTAAAAGTGACTGTTTATCATAATTGTTAAGCCACGAAGGTCTCAACGAGTCCCATTAAGAAACCAAAAACATTTAGACCAAGTCTACTTGCGTGTTACTGGTTTGAGGATAAGGATAAGTCAAAGGTGTTAATTGTTATTTGAGTTCTCTTCTAGAAGTAGTGGGTACTTCGTTGATGAGTTTTGGTTGCTGCGTTTCTTTTCTAGGTTACTCAAAAAATGTGCTAATTATTAGCCGAATAATATAAGCACATCATTGTTTATTATTTTCTATCGGGCTTGGCTCATGTTAGTTATCTTAGTATGCAAGACTTGTGATGTATTTATATGAGATCATCAATAATAATTCATCATGGAAAATTAACCTAAATCTAATATGGTATCACAGCCTTATGATCCTACCCAAAAAAAAAAAAAAAACCTAGCTCGTTCCAAACATTCTCACCACTGCTTGCTGCTATATTTTATTTTTCTGCCGATTGGCTTGCTGCCATTTCAAAATTAATTTATTGCTTGTCTACAAAGAAAAAAAAAGTGTTGTTAGTTTTCGTCTCGACGATCGTGCACAAATAATATTTTTGTTTTGTTTTTTTGACAATCACTCTTTATTAACATCCATAAAACCATCAATTTTTATACTCATCCGAATATGTCTCATGTTCAACCCAGACACATATGTTGTCATACTAGTATGGTTAACATCCCACTTTCACAAGCCCAATTCATAAGCCCACACGGTGGTGGATGTTTCCCTGGGAATTATGTCTAAACCGGCCGAGTGTTTTTCATCGCAATTCTACATGCTTCCGCCAAGCATTTCAAAACTATGACTCCTCAAGATCAATTCTTGGAACATAGAACTGGACTTCTTCTCACTTTGGCAACAATACAGGTGTACTCACATCCTTTAGTAATTCGAGCATTATCCATCAGTAATTGTTGGCATGGTCAATCTATTCCTGTCACACATGACCGGATCATAGCTTCTTACTTGCATACATCTTCATAAGCCTCTTCATGTTAAATCATATTCTTGTCACACTCACATAATTAAGAAATTTAATTCTATTCGAAAATTCACACGTGACTGATGTTTCCTGTTGAATTTGATCTTATATGGTTTTTTCCTGTAAAAGCGACTACCAAACAGGAAGTGCTTCTCTTCCGTTGTGATAGTACGGCACCTTTACCCTGTTACCAGCAACCTCCGTTTCAAAATCTCCCATTATTTGCTTTCAATTTAGTTTCCACTACATGGCAGCAGACGCCTCATTCATCCCGGGAAGTATGTGCTTCGTCGTTAGAGCAAGCAATTTAATTTCGCATAATAAATCAAAGTTATCCGCTTTATGTCATGCATGTCAATTAGGTAAACATGTTAAGCTTCCGTTTTATAAATCCGAGTCTTCTGTTAAGTGTGTGTTTGAAATTATTCACTCGGATTTATGGACATCCCCAATTGCGAGTGAAAGTGGAAATAAATATTATGCTATTTTCTTAAATTATTTTTCGCACTTTGTTTGGGTCTATCATTTGCATAAAAAATCTGATTTGTTTGATACTTTTGTTGCTTTTCGTGCTTATGTCAACAACCAATTTAATGTGGACATTAAGGCTTTGCAGTGTGACCATGGGGGTGAATATGACGACACCCGCTTCTATGACCTTTTTTGCCAAAATGGCATACAATTTCGCTTTTCTTGCCCTCGCACTTCCCAACAGAATGGAAAATCTGAACGTATGCTTCGTACGATTAATAATCTTATCTGTACATTGATTTTTCAAGCTCACATGCCTCCTTCTTATTGGATGGATAGCTCAAAAACCTGGCCGCTCACCCTTTTGACATAATACCCTTCTACGCCTTAATAACGAAATACCATTCACCAAACTTTATAACCAAACACCCACATATAAACATTTGCGTGTTTTTGGATGCCTTTGTTATCCTCACATTGATGTTGCACACAAACTCGAACCTCGTTCTACACCTTGCATATTTCTAGGTTACCCCGCCAATCACCGTGGTTATCAATGTCTCGACTTATCCTCCAATAAGATAATTATCTCGAGACATGTACGATTTGATGAAGACGTTTTCCCATTTGAGATCGTCACGTCTTCTACTACACCGTCTTATGACTTTCTTTTACCACCAATATTACCCATCATGCAACCTAATACCCTCCCTACACCTAAACCACTAGTCTCACACGTCCAACCACCACCCAGCCCAATTACACATGCGGCCCAACCTATATTCGCTTCACCCAACCCAACTATTACTTCACATCCCCATACTCATTCATCTCCCAACCTCACACAAGTCACCTTAGTCCCACACAATCCATGCCAAACAGTCACACTACCCACAACCGGATACCAACCATACTATAACATCACACAAATAATCCCACCCAAATGTATTAATCGTACGAAGCATACGTTCAGATTTTCCATTCTGTTGGGAAGTGCGAGGGCAAGAAAAGCGAAATTGTATGCCATTTTGGCAAAAAAGGTCATGGAAGCGGGTGTTGTCATATTCACCCCCATGGTCACACTGCAAACCGGAGCGGCAGTTCCACATTAAATATGTTGTTTACACATAAGCACGAAAAGCAACAAAAGTATCAAACAAATCAGATTTTTTATGCAAATGATAGACCCAAACAAAGTGCGAAAAATAATTTAAGAAAATAGCATAATATTTATTTCCACTTTCACTCGCAATTGGGGATGTCCATAAATCCGAGTGAATAATTTCAAACACACACAACTTAACAGAAAGACGCGGATGAGGATCTCACCTCACGCACATAGTCTACACAGCTTTATATATCAGATGTTCTACGGCGACGATTACACGACTCACAGGCGGAGTAGACGGCGACATATCTCTCACAATAAAGGCTAGACACTGGATGAGTAGAGGAACACGGAGTTGCGTTTGAAGGCACAAGCAGAGAGAACTCTATTATGCGAGAGTCCGACAACTCCAACGTGGGGAACGCAGTGCGATCACAACTTACCTCGAGTAAGTGACCGTGGAAGTGGGCGGTCAGTGATACCAGTTAGGTTTCAGAATCTAGCACGATACAAGCTGAAAAGCTCTCTTCTATGTGAGCACCTGAGGAATGGATCGTCGGAGTTCTGTGTGTATTGCGTGAGGTAGCAAGCCAGGTATAGAAATAGTCGACAGGCGAAAATAGAGTTCGAGCAACGACAGAGATAGACAGGCCCTGAGCCATGGAACAGTGGTACGTGGTGGCGTCACATACCACCAACAAAGCACTCCTCAACACTAGAGCAGGGGGGTATATAGCTAGCGTTATGCGAGAGGCTGCATCATCCTCTAACACATTCTCTCTTAAGTATGGTTGATACACATGTAGCGGCGATTCATAGAACACACGGATATACACAGACACACACTCTGAATGTGGACAGGGTGCGGGTGTGTGAGGATGTACTAGGAGGACATGTGGACATATAATTAGACGCGCGAGTGAGAGTGTCATGGGTGGTATATTTCAGTAGAGGGTCAGAAGCAGATAAGGTGTCTTACATAGTTTTGATTTCCAAAGGTAGAGCTGATATCTGTATCTGTAGGGGAGAGGTACTAGTGAGCAGAGACAACATATAATTAATGCACTACACTCATTCTGTCACACATCACAATAGAGAAGATGTGTGTTCTGATAGATACAGTGATACAGTGAGGGTAGGGCGAGCATCTCGTAAAGGGACGACAGGTTAGTATGGTTATCGACGTTCCGGTGGAGGCGATTGCTTGGCGAGGCGCACATGGATGACTGGGACTATACGGAATGCGCTATGATGGGATACTACTATCAATTCGGAGCGTTAAGAGTGAGGTGCTATGTACAGTGTGAGTGGACTCTAGGTATGTAATATTTTATTAGCTGGGTAATCACTAGTGAGTTAACGGCTTGCGACTGAAAAACACTCGGAGTATATACATACAGGAGAGCCCTCTGGACTACTCTAGACCAGTATTCACTAGCTGTGGAGTATATCTAGCTTACAAGTTGGTGTCATGTTGGCTAGAGCTAGTGGTGGTGGACTAGTATGGAGGGTTATGGTTACTCTACCGGACATCACACAGTATATATAGAATGCATCATCAGTGATTTGTCTTAGGTGTGTCTGAGATCTTGAGACTTAAAGGGGGTTGGATCAGGTAGCTGGTCATGAGATTCATTAGACTAAAGTTGGAGATGAGACATGAACCATAGTTAGTGTATATATTGATCTGAGACTCAATATGGAATCATATGGAGTCCGACACACACCCTTCCAATAACGAGATAATTATATACATTATGTGAGGGTGCGATCTATCACACGTGGATTACAATTGCAGAGCTGCTGAGGCGTAGAGACTCAGATACGATATGGATGTATGTTGTAGTCTTATGCTATACTAATCGAGCTCAAGTAATATATCGAGTGATACACAATTCATTATTGAGTAAGATAGAATGCAAGTGCAATCAGCAGTAAATATGACTAACATATATATCTGAGAGGAAGCTAGCAGTGGAGGAGGAGTTGGGAGTAGTGTGAGAGCGTGCGAGGGTTCTTAAGTGTTAGGAGAGATTGTTGATGAGAGTGGGGTGGTTGAGTGTGTAGATCAAGAATGGGAGGTGTGGTTGTACGCGATATTAGTGAGTTGATGAGTGTTACGAGTGATTGTTTACACACAAGATAAGGATTTGAGATTTATCGTAGGGATGTGATCAGCTAGAATCATTTTATTAAATTTTCTTATAGCGTATAGCGGACTGTACCTATATAACAAGGAAAATGGGACTTGGAAAAGTTCTAACGCGTTTGAATCTGTTTATCTAAAGATGAAGTAGATTGGTCGTGAAATAGTTGAGTGAGCACGGTGCATGGACTCGTGTTTAGTGAGGTAAGATGTGTGTGGTGAGTTGTGTAAGCGACTTCTGATATGTGTCGCGTGTTACGCATCCGGAGCTCATAGATATGCACACTGTAATACTTAGAGTGTTATCCAAATTCATAGGTCGTGAGTGAATGTGAGTAATGCATATAGAGGAAGCGTATGTTCAATGGTGATTAATTATCTCGCAGATAAGTGGGGCCGATATGCCAGTGTAACTGACTGATGAGGAGTAGAGGGGTGTGTCGTGTATGTGAGTGGTTGGTGTTGGATGAGAGGTAGAGGGGAAGAGGTGGGATATAAGGATCGTGTGTGATTAAGCGTAACTAAGGTTTGTGAGCATCGACTTCCAGAGTGTTAGTGTTTGAGCAGAGGAAGGTGGAACACATTTATATACTCGGAGTCTGGATACACTAGAGTACTGAGCGTGATATCGAACTCGAGAGATACACAGTGAGAGGTAGTATGGATGGTAACAGTGATAGGACTCACACGTGCAGGGGATTTATGTCTGTATAATTTTGAAGTGATATATATCTTAACGTACTGATAAGAAGCTAAGTAGTATGAGGTAGTCGATTTTGCGTGGAGGATTATGGAGTGGAAGCTGGTGTATGGGTCTTACTGTAGTATTGAAGGAGCACAGGTGCTTAGCATATGTGGATGAGTGAGAGCGTTGGTGTTGCAGAGTGATAGATAGAGAGAGTGTTTGGTGAATTGTATTAGGGTGTGGTGGGATTGTTGTTATATTTGGTATTGATAGGTTTTGAAAGTATTATTTATTTGTTTTTATGAATAAAAAATGTAATTATGTATGAGTTATTGAGATTAAATGTGGGGAAATTTGTTTAATGAATGAGTTTTATGTTAGATTTAGTTTGTTGGGTGGTAGAGTTGGGGTTGGATAGAGGTGTGGTTTTGTTTTGTGTAATAGTTGGTTTATTGGATTTATAAATTTTTGAAATCTTAAGATTTAATGGGATATTGATTTTTATTTATTTTATTATTTAAAATTTACCCTTTATTTATATTTTAATTTATTATTTAAGATAAGACTAAACTTTGGTTTATTATTATTGATTGAGATATTTTTGATTTTTAAATAAATGTTATGAAATTATTTATATGGATAATTTTTTATGTAAGGAACAATATTTTAATAGGGAAAACTGACATTGAAAAAGAAAGGAAAACAAAATAAGATAAGGTACCTTAGTCAACAATGGAGTGCAAATTAGAATTATGTAATTTTCATGAATAACAACTTTTATGTACCCCTTGTTTTGGCCAACACTATAAATACATTGGTGTTCACTCATAGTTCATCACAACAAAAACTCATTCTATCTTCTTACATATATACTAGTTAATAATGTCTGTCATTAACAGTGAGCTTGAAGTAAGTTCTTCACTTTCTGCTGATAAACTTTTCAAGCTTTTTCATGATTTCGACACCCTTGCACCTAAGCTCGAACCTCAAAATTACAAAGCCATCAATCTCCTCGAAGGCGATGGTGGTGTTGGAAGCATCAGGTGCACTACATACGGTGATGGTAAGTATATTGATGAATAAGTAATCTAACTACATTTAATGCTAGTAGCAGTATAACTTATTGTTCCCTAATGTTTCTATAACGCATGCAGCCGTCCCATTCACATCTGCAAAGCACAAGATTGATGCCATTGACGCAAGCAACTTTAGCGTAACCTACACGGTTTTTGAAGGTGATGCTTTGATGGGCATACTAGACTCAGCCACTCATCATATAAAATTCGTTCCTTCTGCTGATGGAGGAGCTGTATTCAAGGAGAGCATGGTCCTTAAGTGCAAAGGTGATGCTAAACCAACTGAAGAGGCTCTTAACCAATTCAAAGAATTACTTACGAACACCTTCAAGACCCTCGAGGCATATGCCATTGCTCATCCTGAAGCTTACTAATTCATCTGAATCCAACATGCATGTTCAACCTGAAGCTATTAAATGTGCCATTAGTTAGTGTGTTATCCTGTTTTTCATCGAAATAAATGGACACTGTTTGGGCATCTCCATTAATGTATTTTGTTTATGTTTGATGTAACAATAAATGATCTAATATCATGGGTTGGTTACTTCTGTTTAATTGTGATCTAAAACCTAATTCGAGAGTAATCGTTACCAAACTAAATGATTTTGGGACATGTAAAGAAAACAATAATCACATCCTTTACCAAAATTACACAAACATGTTAAAGAAAACATGCATTCTACTATTTTAAAATTGAAGTATACGACAAACTAATCGCTATATCCCTTTAAGCTAAAGACATGAAATCAAGTCTATCTATGAATGTAACTAACGTTATACAACAAGGCTCAAGCTAATCGAAGTGAGGTCCATCAGGCTTGGCGTCACCATTGCACCTTGCTTGGGGTTGGCTAGGGACGCAAAGCCTCTTATATTGCCGAGAGTTAGTTGCGTGGTTTTTCTTTTTTAGGAAAAATTGAAGTGGAAGATGATGATAATAAATCATTGCAAAGTGAAAATATGGAAAATGCATGACAAGGAAAAGAAAAAGGATATAAAAAGGTATGACACAAATCAAGGTGAGATAAAACCTAATGTGTGGTTTGCTTTTGTAAAAGATTGCCATAATTAAGTAAATAAGTAATCGTGATTAAAGAAATCTAGTATGGTTTATCATCACATAATCTACCATAACTATATGGTTTGGGCCGCTTCACAAATACAATGCAGTGACTTTTGGTAGTGATTACTCTCGAATTTGGGGTTAAGTGTACGAAGATCCTCATTAGGCACAAAATTAGGCATAAATATTAGTCATGCCAATCACTACTCTTATAAAAGGGAGGTGATAAATACACAGGAAGCTTTTACAATGTACATAAAAAACTCATCTGATAGAAAAAGATCATAAGTTCAGTTTTTGTTGATTTCAGATTTTCATCAACATGGACAGTTCTATGGAAAGCTATTGGATGAAGTTACTTTTTTTCTTTCTATATATTGGGTAAGCGAAACTTTTTTTCTCCCATAAGCCATAAGCTTTTAACGTTGGCCATATCATATAATCTAGCTATACATTTGCAATTTAGGACTTATAGAATATGATGATTTTTTGACCAGTTAAAATCACATAAGCCATATCATATCATATCATATAAACTATAAGCCATAAGCTCACTTTTGGTTTATTATAATTAGTACACGTGCTTTTGAAGGATCACTACATGTAATTGAGGTTGTTAATCTTTCAAGCCCTTTAGTAGAATGTCACACATGATAGCATCAATAATGAATAATCAATCACGTGAAACTGACAAAAAAAACATGCACAATATTTTAATAGCCATGCACAATATAACTGACATTGAAAAAGAAAGGAATATCTGGAATATCGGGAATATCTATAGTCTGTTTTTTAGGGGTATTATATTGCAATATTTCAAATAATTTACAGTTGAAAAGTGGTTATTCTAAGTTCAATTTAATTTTCAGAAATTGCTAAATGACAATTAAAAGCATTAAAGAAGAATTTGCACATTTACAACTTTAATTTATAGTATTAGCGAGAGATCGTGTACAAGAATGTATATAATGCCACCAAAATTTTCGGTTTTAGTTTTTAATATGTGACACTCATTTATTGAGTCCAAGATCGATAAATGATTTTGGTCACACATTTAAATTGATGAAAAAAAACTTGAAGAAAAATACATTTATTTTTGTAATGCCATTGAAATATGTGATCGTTGTCATTCCTGCTATCTAACAAAAATATTTATCTAGAGAAAAGTTCACCCACAATTTATTTAAAAGATACAATGAACCAATCCCAGTCCTTTATTTTCATCAATATTAAATAAACTCATTTCCATTTCTTTCTTAAAAATTAAATACTTCACAAACCGTTAATCGTTACGCAAAATGAAACATACCATCGCGACGAGAATTAAATCATCTTTCTATAAAGGGGCAATTGAGATTATACTTTCCGACTAATTTTTATTTCGAACGTTTTTTAGTCACGTCTGAAAAAATCATATGTGATTCTGGAAAATCACTTGTGATTTGTATCACAAATCACATGTGATTTTATTAAATCACATGTGATTCTGATACAAATCATATGTGATTCTGATACAAATCATATGTGATTTTTTCAGACGTGACTGAAAAAAATCAAAAAAAAAGGTTCGTCGAAATAATCAAAGTGCCCTCTTATAGAAAGATGATTTTGAAATTCACGTCGCGATAGAAATGGTTTGTCGTTAGACGATTTACCGTTTGCAAGATAATTTTATCATAAAAAAATGTGAAAAGTGAGTTTTTTTAAATTAATGAAAAAATAGTTGGCTATGAGTGATCCAATTGGGTCTTTTGAGTAATGTTGATCTACATTGATCTCATCTCTATTTATGTATTTGTTCCTTATACCAATTTGGCTAAATTTACACCTAATAATCATTTGGGATTTGGGATTATATACAATGTGTCATGATAACTAATATCACCATATTTAAATGTATGTTGATATTATTATTTTTTAAAGTTTCTTTTATTTATTAAATTTATCAATGTTTTACATGAGAATTGATTCATTTTAAGAGAAAAGTAAGTTTAATTTATCTTTATAAAATCATGCCCTATAACACAAGTCAGAAAACCTTAATTTTAGCATACTAAAGTGATACATATAGAAACTAGACGTGAAATTAAATTTACAGACTTCTACGACATTCTTACTAAAGTAAAATCACATCTAGATTGAGGATGCATGTATTTGGTATATCACGTCTATTTTTTCATTTATATTAAATATGTTAGAACTAAAACCTGGGTTCCTTTCAAAATTACATGATTTGTATATAAAAGCTAAAAGTTAGTAAACACATAACAATATATATATATATCTATATAAATATATATATATAAATATATATATATATATATATATATATATATATATATATATATATATATATATTTGATATAATTTAGTGGTTATATTCGGTGTCATCATAGTTTAAACATTAAATCAAATATGGTTTTATATATAACAACACACATTTTTTATATGTGCATTTTTTTTCCTAGCCGACGGCTACACACAAGCCACGAGGGTGGATGATTCAAGTTCTTCTACTAAACCATGGCTCACAATACTTCTTAAACCCTAGCCATCCTTCATATAAAATACCATTTATAATATTTTTAGGTTATTTTTTCACTTTGCAAGCCTCACAACATTTTCTTTCTTTCCTTTTCTCTTTGGGGTTTCGGTACACACAACTCACATACAAACCATCCATAACTTTGATTCCTATCATAAACCACACATTCAAAACTCTATTTTAACAAGATCTAAGGTGTTTTCAAGAAAGGGTTTCTTTGATTTAAGGTTTATTTCAAGATCCAAGAGTTAGGGTTTTGATTTTTATAAGTGGGTTTTCAAGATCTTCATCTTCTCTTATCAAGTTCTTTGTTTTGCCATCTTGCTCTTCATCTTTTTGTAAGCAAACTCTAACCTCTTCTTTTGATTTCTTATGTTCTTGTATGTTTTATTCAAGATCCATGTATCCATATGTTTGTGTTATGATTTTTTTTTCAAAGATAATAAAGTGTATTTTCATTTATAATGAAGTTACTAGTGATTTTAAACATTTATGTTGTAGTTTTGGTGAGATTGAGTGAACATGTGTGTTGCAACAAAAACAGTAATGGGATTAGAATAGATTAAGAGTGGATTTTGTTGGTTGGATTAGTAGTGAAGGGGTTTAGGTTAGATTAGGCACTATTGTGAAGTTTGGTTGGATTTTTGGAAGCGTATACGAAAAGTGTGCTTGCTGGTCCAAAATTATTTTGAGGTTTTCAGCCACTTAAAAATGTTTTCATTAGTCAAGAAGGTAGTTTTTGGAAAGCTTGTTTCGTGTAGATAGATTTTCATATATCAAACACTAAAAACGGACTTAAAACGGCTGAATTATGGCAAAAATGAATTTTGAAACACTTTTTGAAAAAATAACTTGTTAGCTTGCTGTTAGGAATTAGAAAATGGGTTTTCGGACACTTTCGGGATGTTTTGAGCTCTTAAAACGTTGGTGAAACAAGTAATAACATTAGTAAATAAAGTAGGAACATTTAAAACGTCACAAACATAATATCGGGATTACTAAAACGGGAAACTTCTAAAAATGGTAACTTTTGGTATTATTAGCGAGACGGAGTTAGAAAGTGGGCGTTTAGGTTTCACCAGTGCGTTTAGGGTAAATGGAATCATCGAATATTAGGGGACGGTATTAACGTCCCGAAACTTAGAACTTTCCACAAATAGAAACTTTCCAAAAATAGTATCTTTCCGAAGCGCAAACACTTATCGATATATATTTTCTTTAAGCGTCCTATTCGACGTTTCATTATTTATTTTCTCGTTTCTGAAGCGCGTCTTTTAATTAGGTCGCGGTTAGAGTCGTTGGATATCGTTATTCACTTCGTTGAATTACTTGGTCACCGTATGCCTAAGGTGAGTTCATAGCCCCGCATTTTACTCGTTTTGAATAAATGTTTGGGGTGAGAAACATTGCTTCTTTACAACAGGACTCAAGTACTTTGCGTGAGAATTTCCCGTTTACGTGTTGCCTAAGTATTGTTTTAGACCACTATTGCCCCGAACTATCACGACCGATAAATTCATGAACGACTGTAATTCGTTTAAGTAGGCGCGAGTGAATAAATAGATCTATTGGGACTAATAATCCCCATCCGAGTTTGGTAATTCTTACTGGTCGGGTACTTGACGGATTGTACAGGCCAACAAATGTATGTCATGTCGAATTTCGTTTAGATGGTCTTTGGTCGGACACATGTAAGGGCCAGTTGTACTTGGCATGTTATATGCTACTTTCGTTATTAGCGTCGGTGTCATGAGCTTAGCATAATGCAAATACCTTTTTATGTGAAGTTGTATCTGTTATAACTGTCGCATATGTTTTGAAATCTTGTGGTCCACTATAATAACGTTGAATTAAACCTATGATTTCACTCAATAATTTTGTTGACGTTTTAAGCATGTTTTTCTGAGGTGCTTAGCTTTGGACATCTCTGACGTGCTATGTGGAGTCTACATGCAATATGATGTAATCTTTCAAGATTTTTCTTTGCATTCATACTCGTTGTCTTTTAAAAACTTAATTACGCTTCCGCAACGTTTAATTTCTTTTGAATCTTGTAAAACTTGTCCACTTTTAATAAATGCAACGAGTTATGATTTTTAAAGCGTCCATTAGTGGTCGTTCCCTTTGCCCTGAGTTTGATTTATTATGACGTCACGCCCTCAGACACTCCAGGCCCCGTTTGGAGGTGTGACAGATTGATAATCAAAGCCAGGGTTATAGAGAACCAGGTAGTATAACTAGGTCTGGTCTATAACCAGTATATGATCCTTACGTGCTTTTATGTGTGCCTTATACGTGCTTTTGCTGTGGCGTATATGTGAGTACCATTTTGCCTTGAGCATGTTATGTTATGGGTTTACCTCTGCCCTTCGTTTGTCGTTCCCTGCGTTTACGTTACTTTGGCGTTATTTTTTGCCCTTGACTCTACTTTGCTATGAGCTTACCTTTTATCTCACGTTTATCTTTTCCTCTGTTTTACTTTTTTTCCTACGTATATTTCTCCATTTACATAATAGGAAAGCTGTCTATATAATATATCTAATATATTATATTTAACCTTTCTAAGACATTGTGAGTGACAAGAAGTTCCCTCTAACCTTTCTAGACATTGTGAAAGACATAATTGTCTCATATACTTCTAAAAACTCGTGAAGTAATACGATGACTTTAAAACTTTTCACGACTTTACATTATACCGCTTTGCATAACTTTGAAAC
Source organism: Tanacetum coccineum (assembly GCA_026074375.1). Lineage (NCBI taxonomy): Eukaryota > Viridiplantae > Streptophyta > Magnoliopsida > Asterales > Asteraceae > Tanacetum > Tanacetum coccineum. The sequence goes on along the minus strand of BQNB010026555.1, from coordinate 12,778 downwards.
CCCTTACAGTCTGCCGACCCCACTGATTATCCTACTATTCGACTCTGAAGATGACTGTGAACACCCGTCCCATACTGTTGAAACACCTACGTCATCTCGTTACGTCTCAACTTTTCTTACTTCTCGTAACTTCCTGGAACATGCCGATTAATTCGCACATAACTTTAACCCATCACCTCATAACATTCCATTTCTTTTTGGAAACACGACTTGTGAAATTCGACTTATTTTATTTCATTTACTCTGTTTGATCTTGAAGAAAATACCGACAACAAGACAAGGAATGAGTTTCACGAGGATCGAGTATATTATAACCCAACGAATTACTAATGCTATCAAAGGTATTGTTGTCTTTGAGGAAAAAATCTACATGGCTCGCAACTAAATGGATTAGGTCATACATTAAGAAACCGAGGTGACAAGGAATGCCAAAAACAAAATAAACGACCAAAGGCCATGAGAGCTTACATTGCTAGACCAAATAACAAAAATAGATATGTAAGAAAGTTACCCTACTACAACAAATATAAGTTGCGCCACACTAGGCCCTGTACTGTGGAGTGCAACAACTACAAGAGAGTTGACCATATGAGTAGAGATTGTAGGACACCCGTTTTGATAACAACTTAGAGGCCGTAGTGGCAAATTAGAAACCTAAAATACCTATTATGAGTGTGGAAAATCAATACATTACAAGAGTGATTGTCCAAATCTGAACCGTGCGAACTGTATTTGGGAGGTAGAAGCTCGCGAGAACTCCAACGTCTTCAAAGATAATGTTGATACTTAAGGAGAGATTTTCTTACCTTTTCTAGCGAAACCTAAACAGACTTGGACCGTAACCCCTAAGAGTTTTACACTAGTACTTCCCTGTGAATTTCGTGTATTGAGTGGATGTTTCTAAACCCTTTGTTCATTTTATGTCATGACGATTTGGTCGGTTACACTTCAATTCTCTAATAATTTATGTAAGGTACTCCTCGGATCTATTACCGTCTTACAACCCATTTCATTATTATTTTATAAACCTTTTTACTAGTATAAACTGTTTGGATGTTATCGTACGAACCATACTAGCATCGTCTTATAAATAGAGTTACTGTCATTTATAAACTGCTTTTTTCTTCTTTCCGTCAGTCTACGAACCATTTTGCTAAGCAGCTTATTAATCACTTTACTATCGTCTTATAAACCATTTCACTATTGGTTAACAAACTAATCTGATATCATCTTATAAACTATTTCATTGTCGTCCAATAAACCACTTGTCACTGACTTACAAATTATTCTACTATCACCTCATAAACTATTTTCGCAATCATTTTATAAACTAACTTGTTTTCATTTATCTTTAACCTATCTTGTCGTCATTTATAAACTCTTTTGCTGTAATTTTATAAACCATTTCGCTAACACCTTATAAACTATTTTGATAATTATTTTATAAATCGTTTTGTCAACATCTTATGATTATCCTACTATGGCCCATAACTTATCTGGATATCATTTAATGAACAAATTCATTTCTATCTTATAACCAATTTTACGGTTATTTATAAACTCTTTTGCTACCATATTATAAACTACTTTGCTGTCATCTTACAAACCATTTCGTTGTCACCACATGAACTATTTCTTTGTCGTTTATAAACTATTTCGCTGTCAAGTTATAAACTATTTCGTCGTCATCTTATGAACTACTTCGTGTTTTTTATAAACTATTTTGTTGTCACTTTATAAACTTTTTGTCTATCAGCTCGTAAACTATCTGTTACCATATTCTAAACCCCTTACTATTACGTTATAAACCGTCAAGTGAATTTCTTGTAAACTATTTCGATATCACCTCTTGAGCTATTTTACGCTATTTTACAAAATGTCTTGTGTCGCTATATAAACTACCCTGTATTCGTCTTTACGAACTGTTTCGTTACCTTATAAACCGTATTGTTTGTACCATATAACATTTTAACCGTAACCTTTATTTGGCAAAACGAGCACTTCATCGTTAGTCTCTAAATTATACATAGATTGGCCACCTATGTCTAATTCAGGAAGGACCATGATGTGCTAGGAGTAGTCGCCATAAAACTTTGACAATTCATCCTTACTTCCCATTTCTATTTTCCTTTCTTTTCTCTATATTCTCAACGAGATTTTATGGTATTCATGTCTTACTAATATTTTATGTTCGTATTCGTGAGTTGTGTTGGTCATGTGTACTCATGTTGTAAGCATCGAAACTAAGTAGATATTTCCCAATCTTATCATACAGAAACCCCATAACCTTAGCCGAGAGACCGAATCCTACTCCTTGTAGTCACGATAAATATGGATTGTAAGAACTTAGAACGTAACAGACTTATCCTTTTAATTGGATTATAACCAAGAGAACTAAGAGATTTGCTTCAATATACTTACCTTTTAGTGAGTTAGAATCATGTAAATTATGAGATTCTCGTATCGACAAAACTACTGATGGACCTGAAGTTGAAGCAAAGGACAAAATTATCGCAAGTACATGGAACTTAGTCGATAGAAGTCTCACCTCCGCTGAGTTTAGCTCATTAAGTAGCATCGTCCCATCTACTATAGACACTAAGTACTCTGTTGATATAGCCGACGAAAAGATCATAGAAGTTGATACAATCATTTGAGATTGTATACTGAATATTCTAAACCGTCCATTTAAGATAGACTTAATGTCCGTAGAACTTTGTAGTTTTTACGTTGTCATCGGTACAGGTTGGTTGACAAAGTACCACGACATGATCATTTGTGATAAAAAGATTGTTCATATCCTCCTTAGGTGATGAAACTTTAACGATACGAAGTATATATCGATAATTTCTAGTGAGCAGAGAGCTGAGTTGTTTAATAGGATTGGTACATTGGAGCGGGATAACATGAGACTCAGAGGCATATTAGGTGTTGAGAGGCAAAGAGTTGACCACCTCCGGCGTAGTATGTCGCATGCTCAAAGGGATTTATAATATCAGTTTCCTCATGGTGGAGAGCTCCGGTATTGTTCAACTAAAAGAAGGATGGATCCTTCAGGATGTACATCGGCTGCTGAGAATTAAACAAGCTAACCGTGAAGAACCATTACACGTCACCTAGTATAGATGATCTTTTTCAATCAACTACGAGGATCTAGCATTTACTCGAAAAAAATCGACCTAAGGACTAGTTACCACCAACTAGAGTTCGAGAAAAGGATATTCTAAGACTGCAATTAGGACCCGTTATGGGCATTTTAAGTTTCAGGTGATGTCGTTGGTGTGACCAACGCACCAGAGGTATTCATGGATCTCATGAATCGGGTATGCAAACCGTACTTGGACAAGTTCGTGATAGTATTCAACTATAATATCTTTATCTACTCAAGGATAAATAAGGAGCACGAGGAACACCTTAGGAAATTATCATAATTGCTTAAGAATAAGAATTTTATGCCAAATTCTCTAAGTGTAAATTCTAGCTTCCGAAGGTGCAATTTCTCGGCCACATTGCTAATTGTCAGGGCATTCACGTCGATACCACCATGATTGAGTAAATCAAGGATTAGGCAACGCCTACGACTCCAACGAAGATATAAAATTCTTAGGTCTTTTCGGTTATTACCGATGATTTATCAAAGGTTTCTCTAGGATATAGAAACCTCTAACCAAACTGACTCAGAAAAGCGTGAAGTTTGATTTGGAAAGAAAAGGAGAAAGCGGCATTTCAACTATTAAAACAAAAATTATGTAGTGCACTGATTTTAGCTTTACCCGAAGGGAGTGAGAACTTCATGGTCTACTACGATGCTTCGCATAAAGGGTTGGGCGTGGTTTTGATGCAGAAGGAGAAAGTCATAGCTTACGCATCATGCCAACTCAAGGTTCATAAGAAGAACTATACCACTCACGACTTAGAACTTGGAGCAGTAGTGTTTGCCTTGAAGATGTAGAGACACTATCTGTATGACATGAAATGCGTCATGTTCACTAATCACAAGAGTTTGCAACATATTCTTGATAAAAAAGAGTTAAACATAAGACAACGATGATGGTTAGAATTGTTGAGTGATTACGATTATAAGATTCGATACCACCCAGGAAAGACGAACGTGGTGGCTGATGTACTTAGTCGAAAGGACATGATTAAGCCACTGCGAGTTCGGTCCTTGGTTATGACAATTGGTTTAAATCTTCCTAAGCAAATTTTGAATGCTCAATCTGAGGCAAGGAAGGAAGAGAACTACATAAATGAAGATCTGCATGGTATGATTAATAAACTTGAACCTCGTGTTGATGGAATTTATGTTTGAACAACCGGAGTTGGATTTCATGTTTTGGAGAGTTGTGGGCTTTGATTATGCATTGGTCGCATAAGTCAAAGTATTCCATCCATCCTGGATTGGATAAGATGTACCAGGATTTGAAGAAGCTGTATTGGTGGCCCAACATGAAAGCAGAAATTGCCACCTACGTCAGCAAGTATCTAACGTGCGCCAAGGTTAAGGCTAAATATCAGAAACCATCTGGATTTTTAGTTCAACCAGAAATTCCGCAGTGGAAATGGGAGAATATAACAATGGACTTCGTTACTAAATTGCTAAAGACGACAATGGGTCAAGACACGATTTGGGTAATCATCAATCATCCGACCAAGTCTGCTCATTTCCTACCCATGAGAGAAGATGACTCGTTGGAAAAGATAACGAGGCAATACTTGAAAGAAGTATCTCAAGGCATGAAGTGCCAGTTTTGATCATCTTCGACCGTGATGGCAGATTCGCTTCACATTTTTGGCGGTCTCTTCATAAAGAGTTAGGTACTCGATTGGATATGAGTACATATTACCACCCGCAAACTAATGGTCAAAGTGAGAGGACCATTCAGACATTGGAGGACATGTTTCGTGCCTGTGTGCTCGATTTTAGAAAAGGTTGGGATAGACATTTACCGTTGGTGAAGTTCTCGTATAACAACAGTTACCATACCAGCATTAAGGTTGCACCATTTGAAGCATTGTATGGGCGTAAGTGTCGATCACCTATCTGCTGGGCTCAAGTTGGAAATAGTCAGCTCACTAGCCCAGAGATCATCCATGAGACAACTGAGAAGATTATTCAAATCAAGAGTCATATTCAAGCTGCTCGTGATCGTCATAAAAACTATACTGACGTAAGACAAAAACCCCTTGGGTTTCAAGTAGGAGATAAGGTCATGTTGAAAGTATCACCATGGAAAGGGGTGATACGTTTTGGCAAACAGTGAAAGCTAAACCCTCGTTATATTGAACCTTTTAAAATTCTAGTTAAAGTAGGAACCATCGTTTATTGACTTGAACTCCCAGAACAACTAAGCAGAGTACATAGCACCGTTATTTTCTAACATGAAGAAGTGTTTAATAGGTCACATTAATCTTGAATCAATCATATCGAACTTGTATGCATAGAGAGAATAGTAGAGAAGGGCAAGTATTTGAAATTCAAATGATATAAAAGGGGGGGGGAATGGAAGAGTTTGTTACAAGTGCATCACCCTCTAATGAAGATTAGAGGGGTATTTATAGTTGATGGAAGGAGGCTTTCCTTCCTTATTTTCATAACTTGACACATCTAGTCCCTAGACTTTGGTAATTATGTTATTTCATTCTTTTAGCAGAATATACCTTATTACAAACTACTTTGACATTATCAAAAGAAACACTAATGACTTAAATAATACAAAATCACATAATCGACACTTTTAATAATCCTAACAATCTCCCCCTAAGGGTCGAATATTCAAAGCGTTCTCTTCTTGATCCAAGTGGTCTTCCATTCACGAACATCTCCCATTTTCTCATCTGCCTTCGATGCTTCAATCTTTCTTCAATCTCTTTTTCAAACAACTTCAAGTATTCTGTTTCATCTTTGGTGAGATATTTTTGTACGTATCCATACTTGACATCATTATTATAACTCTTCAAACCTTCTAACACTCTATTTAGCATAGCATCACAAAACTTATGGATTTCTGAATGTCTCATCACCCGTTTCTCTTTCTTACTATTCTTGTAAATAATTCCATGCACAGGCTCATAAATGAAGGACAACATTTCATGCTCTTCAATTCCTGGGAAAGTTATTGTTGGTGTAGTGAGATTAACCTTCTGTTGATAGCTTTTAATTCCAAGTTGGAAGTCATGCACTCTTTCCCATATCACTGAACTTCTAATGAAGACGGATAAAGACCATAGCAATCATGTATCTGCATAATCCGGTACCTTGCCATTCATAATCAACAAGTATATGTCCTTAATATCGTTCTTGTTAAGATTCTTGTAATCGGGCTCGGTAATTAATACAATGCAATCATTAGCTCTTCTTGTAACAATCTTTGTGATAAACTTGTGTTCATGACCCAATTCCTAATATGTCTTAATGACTTGAACGATTTTTGAGTTTGAATAAATCTCTTCCTTTGGTTTTCTAGGCTCTTTCTGTTTCCTTATGTAGAAGATCTTCGCATGAGGATTCTTCCAATGTTCAACACCATATCGAGCATAAGGATTGAATTTCTTTACACACTTATTCACCCATCTGGAAGTTCGTTCTTCAATATCATCATCGTTGAAGATAATTGCTGGAAACTTGTGAAGTGACAAGATTATCTTCTTGGGTCCAGAATTTCCTTTCTTCAAATACAAAAGGTCTTGATTAATCAGAGATAACGCTAGAGCTTCAGGATCTTTTTGACAGCTATGAACTAATGGTGTGGTCTTTCGTGGATGTGGAGAGACAAGAATTTCTTTTCTACTCTCCCAGACAATGTCACTCTTCAAGAAATTCTTCATCTGATCAATGTGATACTGATGCTCATCTCCTGAAGTACATCTCTGTCTCAACATCTCATCAGCCATCTTTCTCAGCTTAGCTTCATCAATGGTCAGCGATACTTCTTCCATAATGTCTTGTGATACTTGCTTCGTTGGTATTTCATCATCATCTGAAGCATAAGAGTCAGTCCAAAAATCAAAATCATCATCTTGCTCTTGATTACCTGAAGTTGATGGAGCTTGTTCCTCTTGAAAAACTTATCCAGATGATGACTCTCCAGATACATAAGCTTCATACTCCGATGTCTTCTGCCGCTTTGCACTATTCTCCCCCTCAGGATGAGCATCATCATGAGGATCGTCCTGATCTCTTGGGCGAACGGCAGGAGTTCTACATGCAGTTTGTAGTACTGTATTTCTTTCAAACTTCATCTGGAGAGCCAACCATATTGCTATGTCTTGTTGTTGCAATTGAGGATCAGCTTTCATAGCAAGGTACAGTTGATATTGTTGTTCTGGAACAGAGGATGTTTGTGATTGAGCTGGATGAACATGAAGAATATGGCCAGACATATAATTTCGAACAGATGCATCAACTTGAGAAGGAATGACATTGGCAATTGCATTCTCAATTTGTGTCGAGATTTGAGCTTGAATATTTCCACGTTCCTGCAAAATCGCTTTAGCAATCAATCTTTCTGTCTTTCTAGTTCTCTTCTTTAAACCTTTTGCCCTCGCCAGAATCAATCCTCCGCAATATACACTGGAACTTGATTTCTAACTTGTTCAAGAACTTGCTGCATAACTTGCTTCTTAACGTGTTTGTCTACGATAGTGGGTAATGTCTCAACCATTACATCATGAAGATTATCAGTATGTGTATCGAATGACTTTTTTGGCATGAACCTTGCCCGTAAATGTGCAAACAAGTAACCATAACGTCCTTGTAACTCGTAAAAGAAGCTCTTGTATCGTTTGAAGCAAGTAGGTTTTGTCTTGAACAATAATAGAAGGCGATTCGTTTTAGTTAACTTTTTGTGAGGTAAACTTGATGATCATGTAGTATGAGGAGTATCCGTCAATTCTTGGAGTTTCTCAGTATCACGAGATTAGTATGAATCCTAGGAGATCTAATTGGTGTGGGGATTGGTGAATTTCTAGTCTCCTCTACATTCTTCCCTTTCTCCCTTCTCTTTAATTCATACACCTCATCAGTTATTTCTTCTTTTTTTTTCTCTTCATCATTACATTCACTGGTATAAATAACGGTTATAAATATCGACCGCTGAGTCTTCTAAGTAATCTCCAACCTCCGTTTCCTGAGTAATCTCCACCTCCTTTTCGTTAGCAATCTCCACCTCTGACTGTCCTTACTCACTTTGGAAGCTCTATCCTAGGCGAGAAGAATTTGATTCATCATTCCTAGGGATTGAAATATCATCAACAATATTCTCTTGTTTTTCCACCATATTTTCAATTTCTTCAGATGCCAAGTGCTCATCAACGAGTGCCACATGCTCTCTTGCTTCCTGCTCCTCACAACTTCTATGCTCAGCAAAACTAACTTGTAATGTATCTTGTAAAATCATCTCATCTTCTTTGTTGATAGTTGGCACTGGAGCTGGTGGTGTAAGACGTGTGGATCTCCTTTCAGGAAGACGAAAATGAATCACAGTTGATCGACTTAGAACACTAGACTCTGCGACTTCCTTATCAGGGTTAGATGACCTAGGGGCACTAGTTTTCCTATGCGTTCCGTGGGTAGACTCAGTCGGTTGTGACTGAGTCAGAGGAACATCTATCCCAAACACCTCCGTATACATCCGATAATGCTCCGTTTGCTTCATTTCATCAGTGATCATCCGATCTGGTATCTTCATTCCAACTTTGTTTTTGTGTTTTCCTAAGTTAAAAATATTCTTCATAATATCATCATCTTGCAAATTGTGATACATGTCCTCGAGCACGGTCCTTGAGATTCAGGAAAGCTAGTCATGTCGTGATTGACAATGATCTTGTAAATCTTGATAACGGAAATCGAAGATGTTTGATGATGAAGCGAATAGTAAAGTCCTTCCCATAGTAACTCCGCATAATCTACATGAATGTTGTTGACAAAGCAATACAACATTTTCATTATCTGCAACGGTGGTTGGTCCCATCCAGTGACACGTATTGTTAAGCATTTAGAGAATATTTTGCATAACGCTTGTCATGGCTGCAGAAGACCAGTAGTCTTGAAATTCAATTGTGTCTTTAATTCCATTGTAAATCCTAATACTTTGCTTGTAGAATGAAAACCATGCCTGAAAATGATGGTGAGTCTGGCATCGAATGCAATATGATAGTTCGCAAGTTGCTTGTGGCAGATGAAAGAATGGACCTGAAGTCATCCAGTGTAGAGATGATTGTCTATTCTTGTCCAGCATAAACCTGAGCCGAGATACTTGATCTGTCTCCTTCAAAGTAGGCCCAAACATGGCCATATAAATCCATGGAACTGATTAAAGAAGCTGTCACTGTTAGGAATTCGTAATGGATGATTCTTGATGATATTCATCAGAATTTTGCTTTCTGGTAGACATTGCACATGCTCGAGATCAACTTTATTGTTAGCATCCATAAGATCATATCTCTTGTTCGGAGGACACAGTTCATCTGGATGAACGTTAGCTGCATGTTGTTGTTGTGCCATGATGATTACTGGAATGATTAACAATTGGAGAAGAATGTTGAGATAACACACAATTCATTGACATTTTGTCTTTTTCCACTTGTCTGTTTTATATGTTCTGGCAAATCTTTTGTTGAACATATGTTTGAGTCAGTTTCTTTCCATGTGCTCGTTCTTGCTTTTTCTAGCACAGTAGCCATACGTTTATCTTGTGATTTTACCAATTTTTGTGTGTTTCTGGGCAATTTTTTTCAAACACACTTTTTTATTATTGGGGAAAAATGTTTTTTTTGCATTTTTTTCGCATATGATTTAACTCTCTCTTTCTGTTTTTTAGAATATCATCACCACAAAATTCTTTTTGACAGGATACACTCTTTTCAAAGAATGATGATGAATTTCTCTTTTGATTTAAAGCAATACTCTTTTATGAAAAATTAAAGAGAAATCATTCAACTTCTTAAAATTGTTTTGTGAAAGAGTATTATTTTGTCACAATAACAGATTTTAAGAACTTTTTCTAAGATACCTTAGTCAAAAACATTCTATTATTAATATAACATAGAAGCAAGTTTAATCACAAACCACAACTGCATGGACACAAGAAACACTCACTTCCTCTCATTTTATTCATTGCAGAAAACGGCCGAAGCCGGACATGACTTAGTCCACTTAAACAGTTGTGATTTGGATTAACAACTTCAAGTTTATAAAAACACTTTTGCTTTCACTTTTTGTTATGAATCTTAAACCATGAATACAAACACATCTAATTCAATAATTGAATGGACACTAAGTCACTCACTCCTCATTCTGTTCATTGTAGAAAATGGCCTAAGCCGGACATGACTTAGTCCACTTAAACAATTACGAATAGACATATATGACCCACAGCTTAGAATTCATGAAAACTTGTTTTCTTTGCCAAAATTATTTGTCGTTTTTCACAACACATGAGAAACTGATCTTTTTGTTCCACAGACATTCAAACATTAAGCATCACAAACATTAGTCAACAACATTATTTCTTTCTCAAACATCTTCACATTTCCACAAGTAAACTGTAACTAAGTTTTGACATTTGACTTCTTACTGAGTTTGACCATTTGACCTTTCCGAGTTTAAATTTTTGACTATTACTGAGTTTAACAATCGATGATTCATATGAACTTATTAAAACCAAACTCGATCCATTGTATGATGATATTATTTCCAGATTAGCACTTTAAGCAAATAATTAAACTCGATAAAAAATCAAACTCGGTAATCTTCATCCGAGTTTCAAACTAAAGTCAATCCTATTCATTGGCGAATCTGAGTTATCACAATGAAGGGGACCATTATCACATATTGTACTTAATCGAGGGGTAGGCCTAATATTATCCTACGTAAGTGTAATAGTACAACAAGACAATGGAGTCAATCAGGGCGGAAGGGAAGGGCGGGGGGGCACAAACCCAGTAATCTTCGGCGAGCGTGTAGCTGGTAGTGAGTGTAGTAGTTTCAAACTAAGGTCAATCCTATTAATTCTATTATCACTGTATGGCCAGTTATCACTTTTTTTACTTAATCGATGCCTAATATTATCCTACATGTGTAATATTCAACAAAAATTCAATCACACTCAAACTCGGTAATCTTCATCTTTACCGAGTTTAAACTCGGTAACCCAAAATCATCAAAAATCAATCAAAACACGTTAATCTACTTACGTTTGAGTAAGAAATGAAATTGAAATCGTTGTAATGAACTTAGAAAGCTTAGTATGAATTTCTTCTCAAACTCGGAAATGGATTCGGTAATAATAAAAAGTGAAAATCGAAAATGACTCCCCTTTTTATACCCACCGAAATTATTTTTGAAATTTGACACTTTTAGCCCCTGTACTTTTAATTTTCAATTCAGACCTTGTTTCTTTGAAATTTGTTTGTAAATTTTCACAAACTCCCCCTTGAACAATGGATTTTTTCCAAAAACTCCCCCTTGAAACCATAACATTTTTCAACTTCATTCTTTGTGAGAAATCATTGTTTTTATTTAATTTTGAAAAATGATGTTTGTGAATGAAAAATCTTAATAACTCCCCCTTAGATCATGATTCCGTATTTTCAATTTGAAAGCTTTTTATAAAAACTTGGAATCATGAAACTAAGCATGTGATCTTGTTAAATTAAAGTTTTTTTTATATGAAAAATATGTCAAATCTTTTTGGTATTTTGAAAAATTTTCTTTTGTTTTTGAAAAATTTATTTACATACTTTTGATGTATGAGCTTTTCAAGAAGATAACTTTGTCAGGCTTTCCAACTGAGTTGGAGTCATACATCTCATACCAATTCGATGAACTAAATACTCAAAGCGTTCTTTTGGAAGCGCCTTAGTAAATAGATCCGCTAGTTGATATTCTGTCCCGACAAAGTAAATTTCCACAGTACCCTTCTCAACATGTTCTTTAATAAAATGATATCGGATGTCAATGTGCTTCGTCTTAGAATGTTGGACCGGATTGCATGAAATAGCAATGGCACTCTTGTTGTCACAGTACATCAGAATCCGATTGTACTTATATCCATAGTTAAGCAGTTGAGTACGCATCCAAATAACTTGAGCACAGCATGCAGACAGGGAAACGTATTCAGCTTCAGCAGTTGACATCGCAGTACAATCTTGTTTCTTTGAACTCCAAGCCACGAGCTTTCCTCCTAGAAATTGTAATCCTCTTGATGTGCTTTTACAATCATCTTTACATCCTGCATGGTCCTTATCTGAATAGGCAATTAGTTCAAATACGGAATCCTTCGGATGCCATAGGCCCATGTTATAGGACTGTCTTAGGTACCGAAAGATTTGTTTTACCTATTTGAGGTGTTTGACTGTAGGACGTGCTTGATAACGAGCACATACAAAAGTAGTGTAACACCCCCAAATTGGGTCGCAACGGAATAGGGGTCCGGGGCATGTTACTTCATAGGTCAATAACACAAGATGTATATAGAACGACCAAAAAGTCGTTTAAAATTTGATACATTGGATTTAACAAAGTATTGGTTACATAAGCCGAAGCTTCACTTGTCCACAGGTTCAAAATACAAAGATTTCTAGCCCATACAGTTATACAAAATGTAATGTGACAAAATCTTTAATGCATGATATCCAAATCAAAACCCCCAATGTATCCCTTGCACCTCATGCTTATTGACCTCCTAAAAAGCATTGCTTTAAAACGTCAACAGTAATGTTGGTGAATTCATAGGTTTGATAAATCGTATATTGTATGACCACAAGATTTCCCAAT
>BQNB010026554.1:0-58487 GCA_026074375.1 Tanacetum coccineum | reverse complement strand
GATCAACACCTCATACTACTTTTTAGTTAAGCAAAAATATAAAACTGAAACCGAAAAAAGTAAACAAGATGTCAAAAACTTAAAATAAAAGAAAAACAATAAGCCGCGGTGATTCATATGTTACGTTACGTTTTTATATATTTGTGTTAATAATAGTAATAATAAAAAATTTTAAAAAATTAAAAAAATATATAAAAAAGTAAACACAATTAACAAATAAATAAATAATAATAATAATAATAATAATGGTTCGTGATTATCGGGATTAAGCATCGTCACAATATGGTTCGTGACACCCTTATCGACATCTGTTTTCGATCGGGGATTTCAGCGGGTAAGGAAATTGATATCGGGCTGGATGGGGGACATGACAAAAAATTACGACCAGCATATATGCTACTTTATTCGTGAGATGGAGGTCTGGATGTATATGTGGATCTGACTGGATCTTCTCCCTTGACACAGACATGGATGACTGATTTTGCACCTGGTCGGGTGGTGATTGATGCTGCACACCGTAAGCGTGGTAAGTATATGGCTAAGTGTGCAGCTATTGGATATGAGTTTCTTCCTTTCTCTTTCTCCTCTTTAGGGGAGTTAGAGACGGATGCTGTTACATTGTTGAGGCGGATACGTAAGTTTTCTATGGCTCAAGACATTGGGGCGCATGCAGTTATTCATATTTTTAATAGGATTAGTTTTGCTATTGCCAAATGAGTGGGAGCCCAGATAGTATCTCGGCTTCCTTTCAATTCGTTGTAATCCCTATTATTCTAATGAAGTGATGTTTTTATAAAAATAATAATAATAATAGTAATAATAGTAATAGTAATAATAGTAATAGTAATAATAATAATAATAATAATAATAATAATAATAATAATAATAATAATAATAATAATAATAAAGTTCTGGAGTTAATTACGGAGGATGGTCCGCGTTGTGGCTTGCATCTCAACGTTGACAAAACCGAGATCTTCTGGCCCAAGCCCAAGGAAGACCCTAGAAGCAAGTTGGAAGGTGTTTTCCCACCTAATATTTCTCGGCCCTTGCATGGAGTTAAATTATTGTGTGGGCTCGTTAGTGTGGAGTTAAGATCAACATAGACCCATTATTTGTCATAGATCCAATGAATCAATCTCAACCATCCATTTTTTGATAAGATCAATGATCCCCAATGCGAGTTGTTACTCATTCGTGCATGTGCGGGGATTTCTAAACTGTACTTTGCTATGCGCACATGCCCCCTCGTGTCTTTGAGTCGGCTCAACTTTCTTTTGACATGGCTCTTCATTCTGCCTTGGAGCATATTGTCACGGATTCTGGGCCGGGGTTTGGCGACTGGCAATGGAGACTCGCCACTTTACCCTTTGCATTTGGGGGTGCTTGGCATTTATTCAACAGGTGATGTTTTGAATTATGCCTTTATTGACTCACGTTTATAGTCTGTTGATTTGCAGACTAAGCTTCTTCGACATGTTGATATTGTTTCTTATGGTTCCACTTTTGATGACGCTCTGTGTGTGTTTAACACCTATGTGGAGATTGACTTTTTAGGTAATGCTAGTGAGATCGCTGCCCCCAAACTCATGAAGAAAATGGCAGACATATATTTCACTCGGGTTACTAAGGATGCAGAATATTCATTTGCTTTATCCCCCTGACAGATGGCCTTATGGAAATCTCAAAGGAAGGATCATACTTCAGACTGGCTTCGTGTGGTTCCGATTCCTGGGTTGGGACAGAATATGAACGGTAAGAATTATCGTTGTGTTTTGTGCTACCGTTTAGGTGTCCCCCTGTTTTCTTTCTCAAAACCGTGTTCAGCTTGCTCCAAAGTCTTTACATGGGATCTTTATGGGGACCATGCTATATCAAGCGCTGGTGTTATTGGTATCAAGCATCGACATAACGCTGTGCGTGATACTTTGGTAGACATATGTTGGGATCTCGGTTGGCAAAGAAGTTGACATTGGGCTTGATGGAGGTTGTGACAAAGCCTTACGTCCTGCTGATATGCTGCTTTATTCGTGGGATGTAGGGCTTGATGTGTGTGTGGATTTGACAGGGTCCTCACCTTTGACACAGACTGGGATGGCTTGTTTCGCTCCCGGTCGGGCGGTGATTGATGCTACACAACGCAAACGCGTTAAATACGAGGCGAAATGCGCGGATATTGGATACGGTTTCCTCCCTTTCTCATTCTCTTCTTTTGGGGAACTTGAGAAAGACGCGGTGACCCTATTGAAGCGGATCCGGAAGTTTTCCATGGCTCAAGATATAGGAGCGCGCGCGGCTGTTCAAATTTTCAATAGGATTAGTTTTTCCATTGCTAAAGGAGTGGGGACCCAGATAGTGTATCGGCTTCCCTCTAATTTGTTGTAATTCCTTTTGTTCTAATGAAGTGATGTTTATAAAAAAAATAAAAAAATAAACAATAATGATAATAATAAGAATAATAATAATAATAATAATAATTGAGGCCCGCACTGCTGTTCACATTTTTAATAGGATTAGCTTTTCCATTGCTAAATGAGTGAGGGCCCAGATAGTATCTCGGTTTCCCTCCAACTTATTGTAATCTCTATTATTCTAATGAAATAATAATAATAATAATAATAATAATAATAATAATAATAATAATAATAATAATAATGTAATCTTTATTATTCTATTGCTAAAGAAGTGGGGGCCTAAATAATATCCCGGCTTCTTTCCAATTTATTGTAATTCCTATTATTGTAATGAAATAATAATAATAATAATAATAATTAAATAATTAAATAATAATAATAATAATAATAAATTTATGTGCTTGTAAGAGGCCTGGATGTAGTAACACCATAACACTTATTTTTTGCCGCCACGTCAGCGCCACATCAGCATAACACCAACACCACTCCCCTTATCATAACACCAAATAACACCACTCACCTCTTTATTTTCATAAAACCCCTTTCAATTATTTCATTCATTTAACAAACTAATCATTTTATTCATTAAATTTAAATACACATTACAATACTAAAAAAAACACATATTAAAATGCGTCGGTTTCCTCATCGATATCAAAAACGGTTCGACCAATTTGATTTTGATTCATTGTGAAAGAGTTTGTAATGTGTTTTTTTGTTGTAAATGTGTGTTTTTTTGTGAGAAATAATATGAGAGGTATTGGAGAGTATTTAAGTATTTATTAATGGTTGTGTGGGGGGAGGGGGGGGGGTCTGAATTTTTTTTGTTTTGAAAAAATAGCCGTTAGGGGTGTTTTGTAAATTTATTAATTTTTTTTTAATAAACTAGCCTGTTAATTAGGGTGATTTGTAATTTTTAAAAATAAGGGAGAAATAAAAAAAAAAAAACATTTATATAAACGTTTTGGAGGGGGGGGGGGGTGAATTTTTTTTTTTAAATACACTCCCAACGCGCGTTGGTCCGGCCATCGCCGAGCCAAGCCGATTGGTACAACACCGGTGGTGCGATGTTAGTAACCCGGCCACCGCCGTTGCCGGCGTTACTACATCTAAGCCTCTAACAAATTTTCAAATTATATCGGGTGACCCAGCAGTAAGGGCTTAGCCTTTAGGACGAGAAGTGCCTAGAGGTCTTGGGTTCACCTGCCTTAACTCCGAGCTATCCAAAGGATTATCGGCCCTCGGAGTAGTCGGCTTACCCGGGTTATAAAAAAAAAAAAAAAAAATCTTGTGATCATTTTGCCACTTATAAATGTGATATGCACACTTGAACAAAAATTTATTCCAGTATCGCTGCCAAACAAAAAAGAAGACGGAGAGAAGATGGGTTCTCGATTAGCACTTCTGAAATCCAGCCCAATTATGACCGGGATACGAGCTTAAAGCATTTGACGAACCAAAACGGCGTCAAAGGACTTGTTGTTGACGGGACGGGACGGAATCACTCAAGTCCCTCGAATATTCCACGTACCTTCACCTCAAACCCTTAAAAACTCCGTCGAACAGCCTCTTTCAAAACCAACTCTTCCAACTATCGATCTTGAAGGAATCAACAAAGATCCGATTCGACGAAAGGAGGTGATAAAAGAAGTGAAGGATGCGTTAGAGAGCTGGGGATTCTTTCAGATGGTGAATCATGGAATACCGAATAGCATGTTGGAAGAAGTGAAAAAGGCGGTTAAAGGGTTTTTCGAGCAAGATGATGAAGTGAAGAAGCAGTGGTATTCAAGGGATACGAGTGGGAAGATTAAGGTGGTATATAACAGTAATTTTGATTTGTATGCTGCACCTGTGACTAACTGGCGAGACACTTTATTTTGCATAACGGCTCCTAACCCTCCTCAACCACATGAGTGGCCACAGCCTTGCAGGTTCATTCTCTAATCCATTTACTCAAATCTGATAGTGCGTGACCTGTGTGTTATGATATCAAAATAAACACTCGACATAAAAAGTAGTAAATTATTCGTGCATGAAAAATACTCGGTTAATATTCTAAAAATTGCTAAAACTGGGAACTAAAACTGGCAATTAAAAGTTGGTTAGTGCCCCTTAACGCCGGACTAATACCACGGTCACACAAATCAAAACAGCAAGTTTGGTCTCATTGCTTTTTATTAATAAGAGGAAACGGTTATATGCTTTTACATAGGTAAACCTACTAACTATTTTATACTTTTTTTTTTTTTTTTTTTTTTTTTTTTTTTTTTTTTTTTTTTACTTTTTTTTTTTTTTTTTTTTTTTTTTTATTTTTTTTTTTTTTTTTAATAACAATAAAGCAAATACATACATGGCTGCTATCCCACGTCCTCCTTTATTGCCTATTCTAATGCCATGCAAAATATCCAACCCCATGACTCCCTAATACACGGTCAAACACACAGACTTGGTAAACCCCACTTCATTTTATTCAAATGCTAAATGGAGCAACCCACTAGGAGCAACCATTCTTGAGATCCTACCCTACTGAACCATGGATACCCGCTGTGGACACAGATCAAGATTTAACCCATCATTCACCCTTAATTGATCGCCTTTCACGGGTCTCGGCTCCTGATTCATAATCACGAACACGGTCTCTTTCTCGCTTCTCTTGCTCTTGCTATCTTTTCTTCCTGTCTCTTGATCTTGCTGCTTTCATTCTCCGTCTTGCTTTCTTGTGATCACCACATGTGATCAACTTTGTTCGGTCTTTCTGTGAATCTTCGGTCATTTGATTCAACAGTTCGGTCTTCAGCTATTAAAGCTTCGGTCTAGACAACCCGCCGGTCACGGTTATCTCTTTCGGTCTTCGGTCTAATCTTTCTCAGGTGAGCCTTCGGTCTCTTGTCACCTGTGTCGGTCTAATCTTTCTTGGTCTAGGTGCCGCCCGGTCTTTTGCGGCTCCTCGGTCTCACGTCGAAACTTTCTTTCTTTCTCATTCTTCTTGCTGCTACTTTCTTTCCTTTTGATCACCATGGGATCAACTTCTGCTTTCTTACTTACTTGTCTTTTCTTCTTACTAGTTCTTTTGCTACCTTTCTTCCTTTTCATAGAGTTCTTGCTATCTTTTGCTGCATTCTTTTGGTCACCCGCTGTGATCAAAAGTTTCTGCTTGCTTCGTCTTTCTTGTTTGCTACCAATCGACCAACTGCTGCTGCTTCTTTCTTCTACTCGACCTGATTGCATAGGGTTGCAATCGGCCTTCGTTCTTGACTCTGAACCTGGTCTGAGCCCCATGCTGTTGTTCTGCCTTTTGCTGGTAGGGCTCTACACCTTTTCTTGGACCGACTTCTCAACCTCCATTCGATCGAACGTTCTCTGATACCAATTGTTGTTATAGCCTTAAACGCCGGACTATACCACGGTCACATCCAATAAAACAGCTAGAGTGGGAAGATTAAGGTGGTATATAACAGTAATTTTGATTTGTATGCTGCACCTGTGACTAACTGGCGAGACACTTTATTTTGCATAACGGCTCCTAACCCTCCTCAACCACATGAGTGGCCACAGCCTTGCAGGTTCATTCTCTAATCCATTTACTCAAATCTGATAGTGCGTGACCTGTGTGTTATGATATCAAAATAAACACTCGACATAAAAAGTAGTAAATTATTCGTGCATGAAAAATACTCGGTTAATATTCTAAAAATTGCTAAAACTGGGAACTAAAACTGGCAATTAAAATGGTGGCGATGTCCATCCCCTTATATAACACGGCAAGGTTCATTTCTCAGCGTCAACGTTACTACTACTAGATGGGTAGAGTGCAAAACAGATTTAAATAGAATCATTAGTAAACAAGTGAAGACTACTTCAATTAAAAACTGACACTTAGGATGAGGCTTGTATGGACAGGGAGCGTTAATTATATAAAATTTAGAAAACATAAAAATCTTGTATAAGGTCAAGTATGTCAATTTAACTTGCTGTGATTTATAAACTATATATTAAGATCGGAACCATGTTTCTTATAACACAATTTGGAAACTTGCAATGATAACTTATCTTACACATGCTCAAATTAAACTGGTTATAAAATGAATGTTTAGTGTTTCTGAGGTAACATACATTCATATAATGAAATTCGTGTAGAGATATACTGCCACAATACTCAAGCCAGGTGATGAAGCTTGGAATATGTGTGTTGGAGTTAATTTCTGAGGCTCTTGGGCTTGAACCTAATCATCTCCTGGACATGGGGTGTACTGAAGGGATTTATTTTCTTGGCAATTACTATCCTTCATGCCCACAACCTGAGTTAACTATGGGCAGCACCAACCATGCGGACAATGATTTCATTACTATTCTTCTCCAAGACCATGTTGGCGGCCTCCAAGTGTTTTATAAGGATCAATGGACAGATGTTACTCCCATCACAGGAGCTCTAGTACTAAATGCGGGGGATATGCTACAGGTGTCTTTCTCGTTCCCCCTCTCTTTCAATATTAGATATCGTTTGTCGGTCTCAAAAGTAAAAATATAGTGTGCTAATGCATTGTAATTTATGGAACCTTTTCAGTTGATTACAAATGACAAGTTTGTAAGTTCACAACACAAAGTGTTGGCAAACAAGATTGGTCCAAGAGTATCGGTCGCATCATTCTTTTCAACAGGCCCGATTCCAACTTTTAAAGTGTTTGAACCGATCAAAGAGTTGCTTTCTGAAGATAACCCACCCAAGTATAGAGGCACAACCGTGAAGGAATATGTAGATTACTTTCATGGAAAGGGACTTGATGGTACTTCGGCTCTTCTGAATTTCAAGATCTAGCTTGTTACACATCGTAACTCCTTTCCTCTCATGTTTGTCGTATGGTGTTGTCATCCATCTTGAACGATGGTTTTTCGGTTTTGTGTGATTCTAAATAAATTGTGATATCATGCATATTATACTATCTGTAACTTATCTTCTTTCACTTGGATTTCTAGTAGTAGGCTTACAAAAGAGTCTCTACCAATCAAGTGCTACGCTAGTCCTTGTTATGTTCTGTCGCCCACCTTGTTATGCTTTATGCAATTGCCGTTCAAATAAATTATCTGTAACTTCATCGTATTTATAGTATCAAAAGAAAGATCACTTGTGGTTTCATGGTGATTTATATAATACATCTTGAAAAATGGTTCTTCGGGTCTTTGTGAATCTAAAGGAATTGTGATATAATGTGTAATATCTTGTTATCAACTTATGATTTCCTTCACATGGATTTTCAGTAGGTTTAGGGAAGTCTCCCTAGTTTTTTATATAGTCATTGCTAAACTTGCTACTCCCTCCGTCCCGAAATTATTGTCCCCGACAAAAAACACACAGTTTAAGAAAAGTGCATTTATTACTGCTTTCTCTTTTTTACGTTTTGACAGAATGACAGTTTTACCCTTAGCTAATTAATTAAAGTCTTTTTTAGAGTTGAAACAAAAGCAATATAATAAACTTGATCAAACTTTCCTATCTATTTTTAGTATAGTATTGGACAATTAAATTGAAAACAAAGAAAATAAAAATGGGACATAGTGAATAGTATTTAATCTAATTTCTATTCAAAAGAAATTATCTGTAGCTTGTTGTCTTTTCAGCATGAAAATAAAATTCTCTTCAACAGATTCATAAATCGGTTCGAGAAACAATCTTGGGATTCACGATATATGATTCGTCATTTGGACGTAACATTTAATAATCTACTCAATATTGATAATCTACTTTTTTTTATTAAGAGGCTTTAAATATGAACCTAATTCGATGTTTGAATCTAAATTTACGGTTCAAAATTCTTAATCTGATTTCTATCTTAATCTGAATAGGTGTTTAAGAAATCTGAATGAGACTCAAATTTTATAATATAATCAATTTAAAGTTGAAAGTATTTTAAACAAAACATGATATCTCATGTTTATTTGACAAAAATAAATGTGTCGGAGTTTAAATTGAACTTTTTAAAATGATTAACTAAATGAGTCGTGTTAAAGTTGAGATATATGAGTCTGAAACCAAACCCTTCAATCTGAACGATATATGAATTGTCACATATTATCTTATACACTATTTATCTAACAATACATATGCAATGATTCTATCTAATACTTTTAATACATAAGACAAATGTGAAAAAAAACAAAGAAATGAACATAAAAACCAAAATAAAAAAATCATAATAAAATAAACACAAAAAGTAAGAAAAAAAGACATTAAAAGGTGTTATAACACTCTCTCCACATCTAGTTAATAAGAGGTTTATGTTTTTACTGCCTCTAAGAAAAAAACACACTTAACACTGACCCAAATGTCTAACCCAAGAAAAATCAAAGATACAAGATGACTAAATACAAAACTAGAAAGATATTATAAACAAATCAAACAAAAAAACTAGAACACATATCCCACAATAACAAATCATATGGTAGCCAACACTAACACAATACAAGCCAGACCCACAAGCATTAAAACCCAACCCACCAATTAGAAAAAAGACAACATTGAAATATAGACCAAATAAAGAAATGCAGCAAGGTGCAGAAATTGTACCAAACACCCATAAAACTGCATAACAAATGCACACACGTGTAAACCCACTCAACCAAAAACCCACCATGTAGTTGTAAATCAAATGCTAGAGTGCAGGAACGTTAAACAGCAGAGCACACGTAAAACTAAGCACATCACAAAACCTTAAAACTACAGACTGCGCCCTTTACTGTACAAATCTTAAAACACAAGAGAAAATGAACAAGAATGTCAAGAACAGAAAAAGGGATAAAAAAAATCAATTGACGGCAAAGACATCGAAAGGCCTAATAATCCATCTATACCATGCAACCGACCCATGAGAATACCGGATTGTAATTCATGTCTTAGACAATCGTTGAATCAATGGGAATATGTCCCCATCCTTTATACTTGAAATTGAGTCTGGATTAACATTGACAATCTTGTTTCTCCATTTCCAAATTTCCCACAATGAACACTTCAAAGGTCCATAGATGATTTTCGAGAGACGAGCACAACCAAGATAGCATATATTCTCCATAGCGATATCCCTAATGGAAAAAACATGCGAAAATAGGAGTTTCCAAGTTCCACTAGCTTCGTATATCTCCCCACAAACTACGCATACAAGGGCATGTAATTAAAAAATGAGACGACACCTTGGTTGCACTATCACAAAAGGGACATAACTGGTAAGTGACAACAACACCACAAGAGGAAAAATTATGACGACTAGCCAGCCTATCCAAAGAAGGTCTCCAAACGAAAATATTAACCTTCCGAGGAATCCATGAATTCTAAACATGATTCTTGTTGGAATGGACTTGAATTTTCCTTTGTTGAGTGAATTGGCTTCTAAAGACTCTAGAATAAGCAACCAAGTTGAACCTACTAGGATGAGTGACGCTAATGATACTCCTATTCAGAACGATACTCGTACCTCTAGTATACCTACTGAGGTTACTTCTGCGATGAGTAACGCTACTGCTACTCCTGATGTGGTAATGAACTCTAGTAACCCGGGCCTATTAGGCATTCATAATATGATAAATGCGGGGCCAATCCCGTATGTTGGGGCAACATTGACTAAGATATCCTTTATGTTTTATCGATGATAAATAAATATTCAAAACAATTAAAATCACAAAAGATAACCAAAATCCGCAAAAACGGAATAGGATTTCTGGCGCGCTGGTCACGCGCAAGCACGTGGCCAGCGCGACACACTCGAAGTCCGTTTTAACGGATTTTACTCATCAGCTTTCCTCTTACCCGACACATGTGGATCTTTCAATAAAGGTATATACATGATACTTGAGCAATAAGAAATACTCGAAAGAGGTTTTGACTTCGAGAGGAGATAAAACAAACCTTCTCGTTTTCAACAAAACGGAAAATCATTTTTTTTATCAAATACCTTTAGCCAAGGCCAAAAATCCTTTTCTAAACCTAGTATAATCATACTTTCAACACCACCAAATGAAAGTATTCATTTGACCTTAATCTGGAGGAGTGATTTCTTTGGTAGACTAAAGTTTCTTGATCCTTTCAGCTTCTTTGTGCTTTAGCCTTCTACGTTTAGATAACTTAGAGATCCTGAGCTATTTGCTAGTTTCTAGAGCTTCTTATATGCTCTAATACCCCTTAGCAAGAGTAGTGTAAGATGGTCCAGCTAAAACAAAACCAAAAGAGCCAGACATCAAAGTAGTTGAGGTGACAACAACATGAAGGGCTTCAATAACATATACAACTTTGTCAAGAGGTTAAGGGATAGTTTCCAAGGCTTTGAATTTGGAGAGCTGAGATACCGAAGAAGGTACTTCTTAGTTGGAATATCGAGTTCCTTCACTTCAAGAGTAGTAACTATTTTGGTGAGATTCGAGATGTTGTTGGTCAGGTCTTTGATTTTTGTTCGGATTTCCTTCAGTTCAGCTGGAAGTTCCATCTTAAGGCATTGGATGTGAAAAGAGAGACCTTCAACTTTATTAGATACTTCCTTCAACTTTGCTAGCATGTCTCTGCGATTAGCTTTAAGTTTGGAGGTGAAGCCTTTACTTTTTGCAAGCTTATTTAGTTTATGTTGGGGGTCTGAACCAATAAGACGGAGAGCTGGTTGATGGATGGATATGTTGGTTGTGCTTGAAGGGTTATAGCTTCTTCTTCAGCACCTTCCTTTTCTTTTTCAGTGATTGAACCCGTACTAAAAGAAGGAGAACATGGTTCGACATTTATCTTGTTTGTTGTGACTTTGGCGAGGGTGGTTGTTGAGAGGATGCTTCAATAGTATATTCAGTGGGAGGTTCAATCACATATGTGGCATCATGAAATAAAGATTTCATGGTTTCATTAGTGTCCTCATCACTATCTGGGATGTTTATTAGCTCATCTTCTTGATCTTAGTGGCTAAGGATTCTCTCTATTGGGAAGTACTCATGTCATATCGATAATTATACGATCAGAGATACGTGAGCCTATGGGGTCACACACGTGTACACCGAGATAATACTTTTATAATGTAATTAATATATTTATAATATATATACTAATTATATTAGTTATATTTTACGAAAATGATTTACTGTCGTTAGTTAAACCGTTAGACGTTTTAACTAATTAAAACGCTTGCAATTAACAAAATAATGAACTTGTTAATTAAGAGATATCCTAAAACATATGAGAAACTCATATGGTGGTGGGTTTCGGCTGACCTAAGGATAACAGGGGGAGGGGGAAGTTTCTAACTTGTTCTCCAAGTTTGTGTAGCCTAAATAATGAACTAATAATTCATTGTTTAGGGTAATATTGCATAACTTAAACACCCAAACTCTTCTCCCCTCTTTCTCACTTATTCCAATCGTCATAGGGTTCAAAACCCTAAGGGTTTGCCGATTTCCAAACACAAGAAACAAGGTTTCGTTTGTTGGTTCATGAAAGCTTAGAACTAACATTTAGGTATTATACTAAGACGTGTTGTGTTGGGATTAAAATCCTTCTTAATACTGCTAGTATTACTGCTGCTCATATCAGAGTTAATGCTGCTTAGTTGAGTTAGTGCTGCTCAAGAACTTTAGAGAAAAATGCTAAGTGTTTACTACTGCTAGTACACAGTTAGTACTGCTAGTGTAAAGTTACTACTGCTAGTGCATATTAGTGCTGCTCAGAGACTTAGAAGAAAAACGGCTAAGTAGTTACTACTACTGATACAAAAGTTACTACTATTAGTACAAAGTTAATGCTGCTGAAGGAGTTAATGCTGCTAGTGAAGAAGTTAGTACTGCTTAGTTAGTTAGTACTGCTTATGTGATTTATATGAGTTATGTGTGTAAAAGATATGTATAACGTATTTGTTTAAAAGATTTGATATACTTAGGAAAGTATTGTAAGCCGTGTAGGACTCCTTGGTGTATAAAAGGAGGTCCTAGGGCATAGAGATTGATGTACCAAAAATCACATATCTCATCTTTTCTTAGCTTCAAGGTCTGTGTTACCCTAATACTTTGAGAGTATTCGTATTATTTGCTTAATAATATTGGAGCTTTTATGTTTTATTGAATTATATGTGTTTACTGTTTCATTGAAAATTCTTCTTAATATTAAAGATTAGATTCCGCATAATTTTAATACATTCACACAAAGTTTCGACTATAGTTGTGTTAGATTTATTTAAAGTCTGGGACAACAAGTGGTATCAAAGCTTGTTGCTTTGAGAAACTTTGCTAGAAGATATGGATCAAGATTCTGCACACATGGTGTGCATCTAAAGTTCCCATGCTCAAACCGGGTGAGTTTGAGTTATGGAGGATGAGGATTGAACAATACATCCAGATGATAGACTATGCACTGTGGGAAGTCATAGAGAATGGTGCAACCTTGCCAAAAACAGCAGTTGTGGAAGGTGTTAAAAAAGTGATGCCTATTACATCTGCTAAAGATAAGGCTCAGAGAAGATTAGAAGTGAAGGCTAGAAGTACTTTAATGATGGGCATTACCAATGAACATCAGTTAAAGTTTAACTCTATAAAGGATGCTAAGCTGTTGCTGGAAGCTGTAGAAAAGAGATTTGGTGGGAATTCAGTTACTAAGAAGACTCAAAGAAATCTCTTAAAGGAACAATATGAAAACTTTACTGCTCCAAGCTCAGAGATGATTGATCAAACCTTTGATAGGCTTCAAAAGCTTGTGAGTCAGTTGGAGCTTTTGGATGAAAAGCTTTCACAAGAAGATGTTAATCAAAAGTTATTAAGAAGCTTGTCACCTGAGTGGAACACACATGCTGTTGTGTGGAGGAATAAAGCTGAGTTAGAAACAATGAGCATGGATGACCTCTATAAAATCCTCAAGGTGTATGAACCAGAAGTCAAAAGGATGTCTAGCTCAAGTTCAAGCACACAGAACATGGCTTTTGTGTCCTCATCAAATAACAACACTAGCAGCTCTAATGAAGCAGTTAATGCTGCTCATAGAGTTACTACTGCTAGCACTCAAGTTAATACTGCTTACTCTACAAATATTGATAACTTGAGTGATGCTGTTATTTGTTCATTCTTTGCTAGTCAACCAAATGATCCTCAACTTGCACATGAGGACTTGCAACAAATCCATCCTGATGACATAGAAGAGATGGATTTGAGATGGCAAATGGCCATGTTGACTATGAGGGCTAGAAGGTTTTTAAAGAATACAGGAAGGAAGCTTACTGTTAATGGCAATGAGATTATTGGTTTTGATAAGTCTAAAGTGGAGTGCTACAACTTCCACAAGAGGGGACATTTTGCTAGGGAATGCAGAGCTCTAAGAAATCAATACAACAAGAACAAGGAAAGCTTAAAAAGGAGCGTGCCTGTGGAAACATCTACTTCCACAGCTTTGGTATCATGTGATGGTCTTGGTGGATATGACTGGATTGATTAGGCAGAGGAAGGGCCTAATTATGCACTCATGGCTTACTTACCTTCAAGTTCTGACTTAGAGGTATCCAATGATTCAAATTGTTCAAAATCTTGTATGGAAACTGTTAAATTACTTAAATCTCAAAATGATCAACTATTAAGAGATTTAGAGAAATCTAGTTTAATGGTTTTAGGTTATAAAATAGGTTTAGAATCAGTGGAAGAAAAACTTGAATTTTATAAAAGGAATGAGTCTGTTTATGTAGAAAACATTAACGGCTTAAAATAAGATATTCAAGTAGGAGAAATAACTATTGGAGAGCTTAGGAAGAAGCTTGAAAAAATTCAAAAAGAAAAAGATAGCATTCAATTTAATGTAGATAATTTTGAAAATGCATCTAAAAGTTTAAACAAACTCATAATGTCAGATTGTTGATAATTGCAAGAAAGGTTTAGGCTATGAAAAATATAATGCAGTTCCACCTCCCTACACAGGAAATTTCATGCCTCCAACACCTGATTTATCTTTTACTGGTTTAGATGAGTTTTTTAATAAGCTTGTAGTTGAAAACAGTAAAGCTATGTCTAGTGAAGAAGAGCCTAAGGTAGTTAGGAAGTCTGATGATGCCTTAATTATTGAAGAATGAGTGTCAGACAGTGAGGAAGAAATTGTGTCTCAGACTAAAACTGAGAAGAAAACAGTTAAGCCAAGTATTGCTAAGATAGAGTTTGTCAAACCTAAGCAACAAGAGAAAACTTCTAGGAAAACTGTTAAACAAGTTGAGAAACATAGGCAAAACACTCACAGTCCAAGAGGCAATCAAAGAAATTGGAACAATATGATGTCTCAAAAACTCAGAAGAAATTTTGTGATGTTCAATAAGGCCTGTTATGTGTGTGGAAGCTTTGATCATTTGCAGGTTGATTGCAATTACCATCAAAAATAGTTTCAAAATCAAAGGATGGTAAAACCTGTTTGGAACAATGCTCAAAGGGTGAATCATCAAAGCTTTGCTAAAAAGACTCACCCATGTGCTAAAAAGAACATGGTTCCAAGAGCAGTACTAATGAAGTCTGGCTTAGTATCAGTTAATAATGCTAGACAAGTTAATACTGCTCACTTAAAAACAACAGTGAATGCTGCTAGACCAATGTCATATCTTTCTAAAACAACACATTCAACTGTTAAGAGGCCCATTCATAAGAACACAACATTTAAAAACAGTAATCTTAATCAAAGGGTTAATACTGTTAGGGGTAACAATGTTTATACTGCTAGGCTAAAAGCAGTAGTTAATGCTGTTAAGGGAAATAATCTTAATGCTGTTAAGGCCTCAGCTTGTTGGGTTTGGAAACCAAAGACTAAAGTTTTAGACCATGTTTCTAAACACAACAGTGCATCAATCACCCTAAAGAAGTTTGATTATATTGATGCACAAGGCAGATCCAAGTCAGTGATGGCTTGGGTCCCCAAAAGAAACTGATTTTCTTACCTAATGTGCAGGGCAATCCACAAATGGATTTACAAGATCAAGGAGTGATTGATAGTGGATGCTCAAGGCACATGACAGGGAACATGTCCTATCTTACAGACTATGAAGAGATAGATGGAGGATATGTTGCTTTTGGAGGGAACCCCAAAGGAGGGAAAATCATAGGAAAAGGTACCATTAAAACTGGTAATCTAGATTTTGAAAATGTGTATTTTGTAAGAGAGTTAAAGTTTAATCTCTTTAGTGTCTCATAAATGTGTGATAAAAAGAATAGTGTTCTTTTTAATGACACTGAATGTATTGTTTTATCTTCAAACTTTAAGTTAATTGATGAAAGTCAAGTTTTACTTAGAGTTCCTAGAAAAAACAATATGTATAGTGTTGATTTAAAGAACATAGTTCCTAAAGGAGGTTTAACTTGCCTTTTTGCAAAAGCCACATCTGATGAATCTAAACTTTGGCATAGAAGGCTAGGTCACTTAAATTTTAAAACCATGAATAAATTGGTTAAGGGAAATCTTGTAAGAGGTTTACCTTCTAAACTTTTTGAAAATGATCAAACTTGTGTTGCTTGTCAAAAGGGAAAGCAGCACAGAGCCTCTTGTAAGTCTAAAAGAGAGAACTCAATCAGTCCCCATTTACATTTATTGCATATGGACTTGTTTGGTCCAACATTTGTAAAAAGCCTTAATAAGAAAATGTATTGCCTAGTTGTCATAGATGATTACAGTACATTTACATGAGTTTTCTTTCTAGCTACTAAGGATGAGACTAGTGGCATTCTTAAGTCCTTTATAACTAGGATAGAAAATCTAGTAGATCACAAGGTTAAGGTGATTAGATGTGATAATGGAACTGAGTTCAAAAACAGAGAAATGAACCAGTTTTGTGAGATGAAGGGTATTTTGAGACAATATAGTATAGCTAGAACTCCTCAAAAAAATGGAGTTGCTGAGAGGAGGATGTTGGGATTAAAAGACATCTTATTGCCGTTGAAGTTAGTGCTGCTAGTTATAGAAGTTACTACTGCTGGTTTTTTTGTACTGCTGGTGAAGACTGCAAGAAATATTCTAAGTCATTACTACTGCTAGAAGAGTTTCTATTGTTAGAGTTAAGTTAGTACTGTTAGTCTGTTTTAGTACTGCCAATGTGATAAGAATGAGATATTTTAGGAAAAGATATGTATGTATAGAAAACGCGTTGTAAGCCCATTAGGGTTCCTTGCTGTATAAAAGGAGACCCTAGGGCATGTAGTTGACATCATCTCATTCTACACAGTCATTTAGAGTCTCAAGGTTTTGTATAACCCTAACACTATTAAAAGTGTTCATTTTATATTGAGGCTGAAAGTTTGGTAAACTGTTTTGCTATTCATATTATTCATTATTGTTTTATTGCTTATTCTTCTTAGTATCATAGACTAGATTCCGCATAGTCTTTGATATATTTAATCAAAGTTTCTACCATAGTTGTTTTGGATTTATTCAATACAACTAAGCCTTTTACAAGCTAAGCAAGATCTATTCAAGTGGGATCAACAAGTGGTATTAGAGCTTGTTGAGAAACTTTGAATTCCAAACCTTCAAGTGATGATGGAAAGAAGGTTGATGAAGATCTAAGAAAAGATAGTAAATGTAATGATCAAGAGAAGGAAGATAATGTTAACAGCACTAACAATGTTAATGCTGCTAGCACAAATGAAGTTAATGATGTTGGTGCAAAAACAAGCATTAAACTTCCAGTTGATCCAAATATACTTGCTTTGGAAGATATTAGCATATTTGACTTCACAAGAGATGATGAAGATGATAGTGTAGAGGCTGACATTAACAACTTGAATACAACAATCCAAGTCAGTCCTAATCAAACTACAAGAATTCATAAAGATCATCCTCTTGATCAAGTGATTGGAGATTTGCAATCAGCTACACAAACAAGAAATATGTCAAAGAATTTGAAGGAACATGGGTTTGTTAGTACTATTTAACAAAGAACAAACCATAAAGACCTTCAAAACTGCTTGTTTGCTTGCTTTTTATCACAAGAAGAACCATAAAAGCTAATTCATGCATAAAAGGATCCAAGCTGGATAAAGGCTATACAGAAAGAGCTTCTACCATTCAAGCTGAAACAAGAGTTTGGACTTTAAGTGGATTTACCAGATGGAAAAAGGTATATATAGGCACTAATGGTCTTCATGAATAAAAATGAGGAAAGTGAGTATTGTGGAAAAGAAATAAAGCAAGATTGTTGCTCAAAAGATACACACAAAAAAGAAAAGGGATTGACTATGATGAAGTCTTTGCCCCTGTTGCAAAAATTGAAGCAATTAGGCTATTCTTAGCTTATGCTTCATTTAAAGATTTTGTGGTCTATCAAATGGATGTAAAAAGTGCTTTTCTCTATGGAAAGATTGAAGAAGAGGTGTATGTAATGTCAAAACCACCAGGATTGAAGATCAAGTCTTTCTCATAGAGTATACAAGTGAAAAAGCACAATATGGACTACATCAAGCTCCTAAAGCTTGGTATGAAACCTTGTCAACATATCTGTTGGACAATGGGTTTCAAAGAGGAAATTTGAGAAAACCTTATTCATCAAAAGGTACAAAGTGAGTATTTTGCTGGTCCAGGTGTATCGATGATCATCATCCTTTGTTCAATCAAAGAAGGAGTTGTAACATGCATTTGAGAAGTTGAATGCATGGAAATTTCATATGAAGTTCTCTAATAGGAGAACTTACGATTCTTTTAGGGACTATAAGTGCGCAGCAAAAGAGAGGAAGGCATACTTTATTATTAGACAAGAACAATATGTTGTGTGAACATTTTTAAAAGAAGTTTGGGTTTACAGAAGTCAGGAAACTACAAAGACACCAATTAGGAAACTTAAAAGCCTTGCTCATTTGAAAGACTGTGAAGAATAGATGTTCAATGTATAGGTTAAATTATTCTGGTTCATTGGATGTATCTTACATCTTTCAATGACCTGACATCTTGTTTTGCTGTATGTGCCTATATCTAGATACCAAGTCAATCCAAAAGGTTTCATACTTTATGCCATGAAACAGGATTTTTAGGTACTTAAAAGTCATCAAAATTGGGCTTTTTGGTATCCAAAAGATTCTCCTTTTGATTTGGTAGCATAACACTGATATTGAATATGCACTGGAGCAGCTTGATAGAAGTCTACAACATGTGGTTTGTCAATTCGTTTAGAAGTAATAATAACATGGCGGGTGCAAGAAACAGATAATGGTTGCAGATTCAAATATGAAGCTAAATATGTGGCTGCTTCAAGTTGCCGTGGACAAGTGCTTTAGATTCAGAATCAACTACTTGATTATGGGTACAATTTTATGCATACCAAGATCTTTATTGACAATAACAGTACTATTTGCATAATTAAAAATCCTATTTTTCATTCAAAAACAAAGCATATAGAGATTAGACATCATTTTATTAGGGATTGCAATGAAAAGAAGTTGATTCAAATGGTCAAAATCCATACTGACAAGAATGTTGCAGATTTACTTACAAAAGCTTTTGATGTAAGTAGGTTTCAATATTTGATTGCTAGTATTGGAATGCTAAATCCTTAAAATCTTTTATCTCTTTATGTTTTTTTGTAGAGTTTTGTATGAATTAGTATTGTTATTCATGTCATTAAAAGTTTTCGCTGTTAAGTATAATTAGTACTGCCAGTTATACTTAGGGGCTGTTTGATAAAACATCATGATTTAGCACTGAATAAATTATGATGCTGAATGATTCAAAGTTGCTGAATGATTATTAATCTGATTTATGACTATTGTTTGATAATTGTTTTTAAGAGAAAATGATCTTAATACATTAAAGTTGTCCTTTTATATGATTTAGCTATTTTCACCTTTTTTACGAACATTTAAAAAATGTGTAGCGTTATATACATATTTACATGTACCATACATACATATATAAAGTAATGTATGAACTAAAAAATGTTTGACGTTCATAAACGTAAATAAAAATTTCATCGGTATCTAATTTTTACTCGCCTAACGAAATACATATAAATTAAGTTTGACACTTATTTCCATATTTATATACACGAATCATTTTATATTGTATGCACTATTCAAAATATTTTTATCATTTCATGTTGTATAGCCAATGCTTTTCTATGATAACATTAGAGGTTAGTAAGCTAAATAAATTGTTATACATATTAAATTGCAGCTACAAAAATAAAGCATATATTATCAAATAGATTGTTTATCCATTAGATTTGGATAAATCATATATTTGGGTAGATGAATTTTGCACTGAGTGACAGACCATGTCTTTTGAGCTGGCTCCCTCAAAACTTATTTGAGCCAATCAGCGCCAGCATTTTACATATCAAACAATTTCCAATCTGACCGACTAGGTGACTAACGCTAAATTATCCCATTAAGTAGTTATCAAACACCTCCTTAATATTGTTGAGTTAATACTGTTAGTTATACTTAATACTGTTAGGTATAATTAATACTGTGATTGTTATGAAAATTCATATGGTTTGTATTTTCTTGATTTTTGGACTAACATTTCGTAGAAAAAGCAAAGAAAAGTGTTAGATTGATGATGGAAAAGCTGGTTATTAAAGAAAGTATATAGAGAGTTTTGGTGAGAAAAAGAATTAAGAGAATTGGTGAGAATAAAAATAGAAAGAGAGCTGTGTGAAATAAAAACAGACAGAGTGATTTGGTGAGTAAAAGAATTAAGAGAAGTGGTGAGTTAAAAAACAAAAAGAGAGTTGAATATATTAAAAAAACAGACAGAGTGTTTGGAATGGAATTGGAGTTAATACTGGTGAGTAAAAGTTAATGCTGCTAGGCATAAACTTACAACTGCTGGTAAAAGTTAATGCTGCTAGGCATAAACTTACTACTGCTGTTGAAAGTTAATGGTGCCAGGCATAACTTACTCCTGCTGGTAAACGTTATGCTGTTGAGGGTATTTTTATAAATACTTCGATTAAGGGTTTCAATCACTTATTTAATCAATTTCATTCAATCATATACTCTCTAATCACAAACCCTAACTCAATTTCATCATTCATCATCAAAACCCAACACAATGGCGACCCTAAAGTTTGCTGATACGCATAACATGGTTGCGTTTTTTACTAAGCCTACAAAAAGTAAAGGGTTTAAACAAATTGTGGATTTTTTGAATGGAAACCCTATAATATATGCACTAACGATCAATCCCATCACATATACTTCATGCATTAAACAATTATGGGCTACTGTCAAGGTCAAAACAATTAATGGGGAAGTACAGTTACAAGCCCTAGTGGATGGGAAGAAGATAATTATAACTGAATCAACTGTGAGAAGAGATCTTCAATTACCTAGAAGATGCTGAAGGTATTAGAAAGTCTAAACCCCAATTGAGACCATTCTTATGAACAATCTGTCTTACAACTGATTAGGGGGACATGAGAAAATTTCTCAAAAGCTTACTTTTTATAAGGCATTCTTTTCCCCACAATGGAAATTCCTTATTCATACTATTTTACAATGCCTAAGTTCTAAGACTACTACATGGAATGAGTTTGGTAGTACTATGGCATATGCCATTATCTGTTTAGCTACAAACCAAAAGTTCAACTTTTCAAAGTACATTTTTGAAAGTATGGTGAAGAACTTAGATAATGTAGGAAATTTTTTGATGTATCCAAGGTTTATTCAAGTCTTTTTGGATAAACAACTTGAAGGGATGCCTACTCACAACAGAATATATATTGCACCCTCTTACACTAAGAAGATATTTAGGAATATGAGAAGGGTAGGGAAATGTTTTTTTAGAAGGGAAACACCATTATTCCAAATAATGGTGGTACAAGATCAAGCAGAAATGGGTGAAGGTTCAGCAAAACCCACTGACACCCATCACACACCTACCATTATTCAACCATCAACATCTCAACCTCAAAAGAAACAAAACCTAGGAAGCCAAAGAGAAAGGACACTCAAATACCTCAGTCTAGTGGTCCTATAGACAATGTGGCAGATGAGGCTGTTAATGAGGAGATTGATGACAGTTTGGAAATGGCTGCCACTACTGCTACTAGCTTAGATGCAAAGCAGGATAGGGGTAACATCAATAAGACCCAATCCAAGGCAACACCTAATGATGCTGGTTCCCAAGGAACTACTTCAGGTGGTGGTCCCAGGTGCCAAGAAACCATGGGGGATACTATTGCTCAAACTAGGTTTGAGAATGTATCTAAAACATCCAATGATCCACTACTCGCAAGAGGTAAGATACTTTCAAGTGGTGAGGATAATCTGAAACTTAATGAATTGATGGAACTATGTACAAATTTACAACAAATGGTTCTTGATTTGGAGACTATAAAGACCACTCAAGCTAATGAGATTGCAAGTTTGAAAAGGAGAGTCAAGAAGATAGAGAGGAGGAATAAGTCAAGAACTCATAGGCTTAAAAGAATGTACAGAGTTGGTTTATCAAGAAGTGTTAAATCCTCTAAAGATGGAGATTTAGGTGAAGAGGATGCATCCAAACAAGGGAGGATAACTGATATTGATGCTAATAAAGACATTTACTTGGTCAATGTTCACACTGATGAAGATATGTTTGGTGTTAATGACTTAGATTGTGATGAGGTGATTGTTGACAATGTGGATGTTGTTAAAACTGCTAAGGAAACAAGAAGTGTGGTTGAAGAAATTACTGCTGTTATAGAAAAGGCTAAGTTGGTTAGATGTTGCTGAGAAGAAACTATTTAATGCTGCAGCTACAATAGTTGTATTCCAACAATTTCCGATGCATTGCTAGCTACAACTACAACTACAAAAATTGCTATAATAATTGATGTTGAAATTACTTTGGCTCAAGCACTGGCAGAGTTGAAGAGTGCAAAACCCAAGGCTGTTAAGGTTGTGATACAAGAACCAGAGCAGGGTACAACTACAACAACACCTACAACAATAATATCTGTACCAAAACCTCCACAGGACAAAGGCAAAGGGATTATGATTGAAGAGCCTGTGGTGGAACAAGTGAAGCCTATGAAGAGGCTTGAACAAATAAGACTTGATGAAGAACTTGCCTTCAAGCTACAAGCTGAAGAAGAAGAAGAAGAAGAAAGACTTGCCAGAGAAAAAGCTCATCAAACTGAAGAAGCCAACATAGCTTGGGATGATGTTCAGGCTAAAATTGAAGTTGATTATCAGTTGGCTCAAAGACTACAAGCTCAAGAGCTAGAAGAATTAACTGATGAAGAAAAAGCAAGATTGTTTGTACAATTCTTAGAGCAAAGAAGAAAACATTTTGCAGCTAAGAGAGCAGAAGAGAAGAGTAACAGACCACCAAAAAGAGCTCAACAAAGGAGTATCATGTGTACTTATCTGTTAGCCTCAATTTATTGAGTCGAACAAGGAAGCTCGGTCACTCTACGATGGAGCTTCGGTCTTTAATTAGTTAATGTTTTAATAGGATAATATCGGGAATCGGGCTCGATAGTTAATCTAATATTGTATATGTTTCGGGTTTAATCCCAAGCAAAACCCGAGCCCGGGTCCTAGTTAAATATCCCGCGCGTATCTCTCTCCTCTTTCTCTCTCTAGAACAACTCACCTCTCTTTCTCATTTCTAGTTCTTGATCCGTGATTGATTCGTGTTATGAAGTGTTAAACGGGATCCTACAATTGGCATCAGAGCTTCAAGGGTGGATTCGTGTTTGATTTATGTGGTTAAATAAGCTCAAATTCGTGGTCCATTTTGAAGAAAAAAAGCCCACGGCTCACTTTTGATTTTGGCTTATTTGTTGGTTAATCTTACTCTCTACTTGTTCTACACATCAAAAGGTTAGATTGTTACAAATTTCGTGTGTAATACAAGCTTAAAGTTCGAATTATAAGCTTTTAAAGCTTAGTGTTCTTCGTGGAGAGTTGCTCAATATTGGACGATTTACAAGGTAATACGAGTTAAGGTGTGCTTAAACTTGATGTACTCACAAAGTATTACATGTTTCTAACTCAATTCGTGGCTAGAAAGTTCATTGGGTGAATATTTGCAAAATTCGTCCCTTGCATTCTTCGTGGCGGTTTGACAGAAAAAGGGACAAAATCCTTTTTTTAAGGAAAGTATCAGACGGCGAGTTACTCATTTAGGCGGCGAGTTAAGCAGGTACAAGGCGAGTTGTCAATAGGTTTAGCAGCGGTTTGCTTATTTTAATGCAGACGGCGAGTTGCTAAACGGCGAGTTGCTAAACAGCGAGTTGCTAAACGGCGAGTTACCAAACAGCGGTTTGTGTATTTTATTAGGGCAGCGAGTTGTCAAAAGAAGCAGCGGTTTGATTATTCTATTACACGGCGGTTTGCTTACACTAGCAGCGGTGTATTTTATTAGTATCCAGACGACACCTTTTTTTAGCGACACTTTTTTACCGAAAAAGTTGAGTAATATGTAATTTTTTATATAGCCTTTATAACTTATTTTTACATCAAATTCAAATTTTGGTAATAGCGTAAATTTTTTTTCGGTCGACACCTTTTTAGCGACACTTTTTTCGGGAAAAATTAAGTAAAATAAAAAAATTTCTATAGCATTTTTAGCTTATTTTTACACCAAATTTAGATTTTGGTAATAGGGTAAAAATAATTTTTTTTTCATAATCCAACTGCGCCGAATTCCAAACAAACCAAAACCAAAACCATCGAGAAGGACTTAAACTGCACAAATCATTCACAACAAACAAACCATTAACTACCAACGATTATTCATTCACGGTTTTCTATTGATTTTGTAAAATCCCGTTAAATCATTTATCGGTTTTAATCATAGACGTGTAAAATCCCGTGAACGAGAATTGCATACATAACCACAACAACATCAATCACATCATATCCACTTAAGATCCAACAACTTTCACACTTCATAGTTAACATCCATTCATTCATCATGTCTACTCCAGTCAGTACATCCTCAACAGATAGCCAAATGCACAACAATATCATGGCAGCTGGTTCAAAAGATCGTCCACCGATGCTTGGACCAGGAAGATATTCTCAGTGGCGTTCGCGTTTTCTACGATACCTTGACACTAAATCGAATGGTGAATATCTGAGGAAGTGCATCTTTGAAGGTCCATATACGTTCACGAGCGTACTCATTGCAGCTGTTGCAGCAGCAGAAAACATTCCACCAGTAGCTGCTCATGAAGAAGCTGAGACAATACACAACATGACAACAGAGAACAAACTTTACTTTCAAGCTGAAAAGGAAGCTATTTTCTTGATTTTGACTGGTATTGGAGATGAAATTTACTCAACTGTTGATGCATGCAACACAGCTAAGGAGATGTGGACAGCCATTGAAAGGCTACAACAGGGTGAATCGTTGAACGTACAAGATGTAAAGACCAATCTGTTCTGGGAATTTGGGAAGTTTACTTCTCGAGATGGAGAATCCATGGAGTCTTATTACTCCCGGTTTTATAAACTGATGAATGAGTTGACAAGGAACAACTTGCAAGTTTCACCAATGCAAGTGAATGTTCAATTTCTTCAACAACTTCAACCAGAATGGTCAAGATTTGTGACGGTTGTCAAGCAGAGAGAGGAAATAGACACAGTCTCATATCACAGGCTGTTTGACGTTCTGAAGCAGTTTCAAAACGAAGTTAATGATATCCGTTCTGAGAGATTAGCCAGAAGTGCAAATCCGTTAGCACTTCTTGCGGCTGCTCAACCATATTCAGATAACTACTATCAGGCACCAAAACCTCAAAGATCGAATGCACCATCATACATGCAATCTTCTTCCACACGACCAAGTGCGACTACCAGACACAAAGGCAAAGAGATCGCCAAACCAGTTACTCCTCAATCTGAGTCCGTTTCTGAGGAAGACAGTGATCCAGAACAAGCTCGGAGGGATAAGGATATGCAAAAGAACTTGGCACTCCTTGCTAAGTATTTCAAGAAGCTGTACAAACCTACCAACAACAACCTTCGAACTTCTTCAAACTCCAGGAACAAGACTGAAGATACCACACCAAGGTATAACAACGACAATCAGTCAGGGCAGTTTGGGAATCAAAGGACGATGACAGTTGCTGGGGCTAGGGAAACAGTAGGCAGTCCGGTAGTGCAACAAAATGGGATACAGTGCTTTAACTGCAAGGGATTTGGACACTATGCCAGGGAATGCAGGAAGCCAAAGCGGGTTAAAGACTA
Organism: Tanacetum coccineum; assembly: GCA_026074375.1. Lineage (NCBI taxonomy): Eukaryota > Viridiplantae > Streptophyta > Magnoliopsida > Asterales > Asteraceae > Tanacetum > Tanacetum coccineum. The sequence goes on along the minus strand of BQNB010026554.1, from coordinate 32,937 downwards.
CGCGTATCACAAGGAGAAGATGATGATGTGCAAACAAGCTGAACAAGGTGTTCCACTTCAAGCTGAGCAAGCTGATTGGCTAGAAGACACGGATGAAGAGATTGATGAACAAGAATTGGAAGCACATTACAGTTACATGGCAAAGATTCAGGAGGTCTCACCTGAAGAATCCAGTTCTACTAGTCAGCCAAGCATTGGGAACAGGTACAAAACCATGATGAAAATGATGTGTTTGCCAATGTGAGACGACATTATGAGAAAAACTGAATCATTAACGACACATATGTTTTGGAGAAGGATGATAGCAATATTATTCCTGATTCATCAAATATATGTACTAATGATAATCAGGTTGATCAAAATGCGGCTGAATGTGTTGATGAGCGTGCTGCGCTTGCTAATTTGACTCTTGATACGGAGGAAAACAAAACGGTATTAAAGCAATTAAAGAAAGCAAACGCATCATTAACTCAAGAATGGAAACAGTGCAAAACTATCTTGATGAGACTAGTAGGGCTCTAGGGGAGGCTTATAGCAGTACGGGGATGTTCTCTGATTGTATTTCAGACAAACAGACTGAGCTTGAGAAGTACACGGCCCTTAATACCTAACGAGTGATTATAAAATACTTCAAACAAAGTAAATGACACTCTAGGACTATTAGCTCTTAAAGACATTGACATAAAAGAGGGTTTAAAAAACTAAAAACTTATGAAATTTCAGTTTGTCAATCAGAAACATCGATGAGTAGTCAAAAGAGTCTGTTAACTAGGTCACAATTTGAAGGTCAACTCAAAGAGAAAAGTAAGGTTATTTCGGATTTAAAGGTTAAGGAAGGAAAAGACATTGACACGATGATTGAAATGGACAAACAAATAAAGTTTTTAAATGAAATTCTTTATAAACGCAATCAGTCAATTCAGACCATTCACATGTTAGCACCCAAATGCGCAACGTATAATGGTAGATCAACCTTTGCTAATCCAAAGTACCTCAAGAGAGCTCAATCTGATAAGCCTCGTTTGTATGAGATCCCATATGATACTTCTGATCCTGCAAACAGATTTTGCCCCGATGGGGAAGAGACAGTAACTCTTGAAAAGGAGAGTAGATCAAAATTGGATAAAGACAAAGTGAAACCATATAATTACACATATCAAAACAGTCTTTATGAAACTTTCAAACCACCATCCAAAGCTTCTTGATCGTTGGATACGCGCTTTAAAAAAAGTTGGAAGACACAATGTGGAGAAAAACGGTTTGATTAGGACAAACCAAACATTGCTCTAAAAATGTTGGCTTTGTTAGCCGTGTATTTATTAAAGTGATGGTCATTAAATATTCCCGAGCCTTGTATAAGTAAATCGTAGTTTACGGGAATTTAGTTAAGCTAGTTGGGCCTAGTTGTCGGGCTCAAGCTCATTTGTGTTAAGATCCGGCCCAACTCAAAGCCCACGAGAATAGTCCTTTCTTGTAGCTATTTAAAGCCCTCTCCAAGTGTGGAGAGGGTGTTGCATCTCATTTTTCTTTTGTGAAACAAGTAACCATTTTTCTTTGTTTTTTACTTTTTCTCTCTAAAATCTATTTTTCTTATTTTTGTGTTTTGGTGATGAAATGATATCCTAACAAGTGGTATCAGAGCCAAGGTTGGGTGTTGTGATTTAGTTGTGGTAATTTTTTTTGCTTATCATTCGGTATTTTTTTCATTGTTTCAACTCGTCATATATTTTTTTTGCCAAAACTGTCAAATTTTTTTCTAGTTTTTCTATTACTCTAGTAGCTTGTCATCTCATAATGGAGTTGTAGATTAACTTTCCATTTGGTCTACTCTTAGCATACCGAAGAAGACGTGATGACCATGGAACATAGTTCTCTTTGTTAAGCATAGGGGGCGGTTTTCAGAACCGGCCCTTGCATAAATGTCTTGGTTGAGTAGAATTGCGTATAAGTGGATATTGGCTTTTTTCATTGGTTATGTCTGCTGATTCCTGTGCTACAGGGTTTTCAAAGTCTAGGACAAGAAAATTCTGGATGACAATGATGTGTCATTTGATGAGCTTTCAGCAATGGCTTTTGAACAAGCAGTTCAAAACCCGGGCCTTCAAAGCATGACTTCTGGACAAAATCAGTTTCAGGTCTCGCTCTTACTTATGCTCCAGTCAACAATACAACTCAAAAAACCAACTGAGGATGATCTGGATTTACTATTTGAGGCTATGTATGTGATTTTATTGGTGGTCCAACCGTATCTGCTCTAAGAACTGCTCTGGCTGATCAAAGCACATCAAGTTCCTTCAGTCTCCAACGGCAACTACAACAACAGCGGTCAAACACCGACACCAATAATTGCTCCTCTCAGAGCTACAGTTCTTCAAATACTTTCACAAGGATGTGACGAGCTTGAAATTACAAGAAACATGTTCAGCATCAACCCGCCCAACAATTGCTGACAATGTTCCAAATGCTCTATGTCGATGCAAATACGTTTGTATAAATCCCTTTGCTACCTCATGCACAAAGTGATGTTGTGTTGAATCTTCATTCACAATATGTGGATCCATCGAACATGCATAACGTTACCAAACCATACCCTCCATGAATTTCAATGGACTAAGGTACACCCTCTGGAACAAGTGATCGGTGAAACCCTCTTCGACAGTTTTTGACAAGGAATCAAATTGCTGTATTCGTTGGTGAATTGTGCATGTACGGCATTAACGGTATGCACTGTGGAACACCAAGAATGTCAAAGAGGCTATGACCGACCCTTGATGGATTGAAATCAATCAAGAAGAGCTTTCTATAGTTCAAAAGGCTTGATGTATGGTGTTAGTCCTCTCCGCGATTCACATAAAACCTTTTACGTTGTAATGGTTATTCAAAAACAAGCATGATGAAGAGAACACGGTCATACGAAACATCTTAGTCTCTCTGGTTGTGAGGGGTACCGCCACGAGGAAGGAATAGGATTTGAGAATCCTTGCGCTAGTTGCTAGAATGGAAGTATCAGGATATTTTGGCATATGGCTGCACATAAATCGTTCACTGTGTTTCAAATAGACATGAAAACTGCATTCTTGCATGGTACGCTAAGAAGACGTGTACGTCTCTGTGTAAACAGTGAAGGTTTCATCGATGTGATATCCAAGGCCATGTTACAGTTAAAGAAGGCTACTATATGGGTTAAAGCAAGCACCAGGGGCATGTACGATGAACTGGTCAATGTTTCTCCTACAGAATCCTTCTTCAAAGGCCACAATTGACCAACGTTGTTTATAAGACGTTCGACGACGGACATCTTCTTAGTGGTACAGGTTCTACGTTTGATGATATTATCTTTGGTTCTACACACCCTAGGTATACCAACTATTTTCTGACCTCATGAAAAGCCGCTTTGAAATGTCGATGATGGGGGAAATGACGTTTTTCCTTGGTTTACAAGTTAACCAATCCCCCCGTGGCATCTTTATAAACCAGTCCAACTACGTGCTAGAAATCCTTAAAAAATATGGAATGGAATCTTGTGATCCCGTTGGTACTCCAATGGAGATCAAAGACAAGCTTGACCTTGATCAAAATGGGTCTCCAGTCGATGCAACAAAATATTGTTGAATGTTGGTGCCTAATGTATCTTAGTCTAAGTAGACCGGACATTGTACATGATATCTTGTTTTATGTGCTCGGTACCAGGCTAAGCCAACTGGAAGCACTCAAAGGAGGTTAAAAGGATATTTCGTTTATCTCGTGGGAACCGTTTTAATACGGGTCTTTGGTAATTCGAAGGATTTGGTATTGAACTAACCTGGATTTTGAGATGCATGACTATGCGGGATTGTTAAAGACACCTTCAAGAGTTCTTCGGTGGAGCTCAATTCTTAGGCGGAAAAGTTTGGTTAGCTGGTCCTCAAAGAAACAAGACGTACTGCGCTCTTTTGTCTACCGCGGAAGCCGAATATGTTCTCTATCCGTTTGCTTGTGCCCAAGTCCTTTGGATGCAGACACTGTTAACGGATATGGCTTTCACTTTTAACAGATTCCAATCTACTGTGATTCGAAATCAGCATAGCCATATCTGCAACCCGGCTTCCAACATCAGAACAAAACACATCGCTGTCGCTACCATTTCAATTAAAGAACACTTGGAAAGGGTACGATTTGAACTGTATATTTGTCAAGACAGATTACCAACTGGCCGACTCCTTCAACAAACTCTTCTTCCAGTAGACCGATTCAAACTTTTTGGTTCGTGCCTTGGTTAATGCGCAGTTTTTCTCCTAAGGAACTTGAACGTCTTGCAAAATCTCAGTTATTCTTTGTAATATATATTATTAGAGAAAAACTAATCACAAAAATATAAAACCAAAGAAAAAGAAAATACAAAAATATTTCACCTATAAAAGCAAAATACGAAAATCAAAAAATTTCAAAAAATACAAAAAGAATTCTTTCCGAATGTCTCTCGAAATCGATAACATTTGCGCACCTAGAAATGTTGATTAATATTAACACAGGTGAATAATTGAAGTTCGAGCTGAGAGTTTCAAATGCTTTCAAAAACATGTCACTTTCATTTTTTTTCTCTTCGACCTTCTAAGTAAATGTAGGCTCTAGGACTCGGTCTTTAAAGAAGAAATGATTATTTATGTACCATTTATCCTAAAACAACGGAAGCTCATATCTTCTCGGTTTGAGCCAAAGTCATATAAAACATTCAAAGTTTTGAATGCTCAGAGAAGTTCTAAGGAATATGCTGGTAAATAAGATTATATCTCACATTTATTTTCTGTTGAGCACAATTTTTAAGTATTCTCAAAAAGAAATTTTTCAAATTCTTTCAAATTGTTCGTGCTCATCAAACTCCCACTCAAGTTTTCAATCTATTCTATAAATGAGGAGGGTGTCTATAATAATATGATTCATTCTGCATTCCTCATGTTCTCTCCATAGACTTTGTTAGGCTCATGTGAATTCCGGACATTAACTTGTTTTTAATTCACTAATTGTCAAAAATTGTAAACACATATGCAATTTTTGAGGGGGAGAATAGTGATTAAAAAGTGATCAATAAGGACTAATAACAGATACGATCTTCATTCTATAAGTGAAGTTTTCCAAACCTCGATGTGCTTAAACTCTTTCATAATATGGGGCATATGTGTAGGGGTAGAATTTTTGGTAACTCTGGAAATAATCAATGTGTCTCAAATGATTTCTCAGACACGTTTGATTAGATTTTTCATCAATTATGGTTTTTTATGGATTTCATGGCAATATCTCAAAGGAACGACCAATGTTTTTTCTCATGGGAGTTATAAGGGCGGTTAAGGTTAGGTATATTCGTTCAATGATCCAGCCAGAAACCGAGGGATCTACCAGAACTTTTCCTCTAGATTAGAGTAGAAGTCATAGTATGATTGAAAAAAAGGTGTAAAGGAGATTGGAAAAAAATGTTATCCAAGGCTATGATTATCTCCGAACAATCAACAAGGTGATATGAGGACGCGTTGGTTATAACATTGACGGGTAGAAGAATGAAAAAGATTGTAAGGATACGGGTGAAAGAAGAAGCCTCCATACAACCTTAGGCAGAAACCGGGTCAATGCATAATCTATCGGTAATCACAAAAATGATTCTGATATTGAAGACTGACATCATGGACCCAGTGATGCAATGCACAGCCCTCCTTAGCCATCATGAATTCTCAAAAGATTTCCTGTTTCATTCTCACGGAGATCAACACATTTTCTTCGGCTTCTCCATTCCGAGATCGATTGATATTGAAAAGGTGGCGGTCGCTCCAGCCTCTGATACCAAAATAAAACAAAATGGTGCACTTATAGAGTCTAAGCCAACGAGATACATCAAAAATCTCTCTAGGAACACAAATCCAATATACCAAAATGTTGTACATCTTATACAAACAGTTGGTATCATTAAGTCCTCGCACTTATCCTTGTGTATAATTGCCAGAAACATCAGAGTGTACTCTTTAGTATTTTTCTACATGTGAGATGGAAATCCTTCTTGAGCCAACATTATCCAGCTCTTGGTAGGTGCTTGCTGAGACTCTATATGAATCAAACTTGTGTCAACTGGAAAGAAACGATGGTAGTTTCTAAATGAATCAAACTTGTTCAAGTATATGAATTGACGACTCAATCAGAAAGGATAGTAACTATTGATCAAAGCAACATATCAGGAGATTCAAGCAGCAAATCAGGGAATGATGCACATGTCGATGATGCAGATATCAGACCCATATATGATGAAGAACCATTGGTTGAGGTATCAAATACTGCTGAATATAATGTGTTTGCTGATGAGCGTGCTGCGCTTGCTAATTTAATTGCAAATTTAACTCTTGTTACTGAGGAAAACAAAATGATTTTAAAGCAATTAAAGAAAGAAAATGCATCATTGACTCAAGAACTAAAGGAGTGCAAAACTAACCTTGACAAGACTAATAGTGCTCGGGGGGAGGCTACTAGTTATCGGGATAGTTGTTGTCTAATTGCACTTCAGAACAAACAGACTGAGTTTGAGAAGTACAAAGCCTTTAAAGACCGGACGATTGATTATGAAATACTTCAAACAAAGTTAAATGAAACTCTAGGACTATTAGCTCTAAAAGACACTGAAATAAAAGAAAGTTTAAAAACAAAAGACTATGAAATTTCAGTTTTTAATCAGAAACACGATGAGTTAGTCAAAAAGAGTCTTTTAACGAAGTCACAACTGGAAGGTCGTCTCAAAGAGAAAACAAAGGTCATTTGGGATTTAAATGTTAAGGAAGGAAAAGACATTGACAAGATGATTGAAATGGACAAACAATTAAAGTTTTTGAACGAAATTGTTTATAAACGTAATCAGTCAATTCAGACCATTCATATGTTAGCACCTAGATGCTCGACCTATAATGGTAGACCAACCTTTGCTAATCCAAAGTACCTCAAGAAAGCTCAATCTGAAAAGCCCTGTTTGTATGAGATCCCGTATGATACTTCTGATCTTGCAAACAGATTTGCCCCTGATAGGGAAGAGACCATGACTCTTGAGACAGAGAGTAGATCAAAATTGAATAAAGACAAAGTGAAACCATATGATTACACAAAACAGAATAGTCTTTATGAAATTTTCAAAACACCCTCACTAGAGTATCTTTATCAGTTGGAACGCGCAAAAGAAGTTAGGAAGACAATGTGGAGAAAACCGTTTGTTAGAACAAAACCAAACATTGCTAAAAACGTTGCCTTTCTACCCGTTTTGAAATCCATTAGTAAAAGTAGACAAGCTTATAACGACATGACAAACAACTTTAATCATTTTAGAACAATTTGTCAACAAACTTGGTCTAATCATACTAGTAGTGCATTTACAAACCCAACTGCTAAGAGTATGGAAGTTTTGATCAAAATCTTGTTAATGCCTCTTTCAGACAAAACTAATACTGTGATAGTCATTGTTTTGTTCATGAACTAAAAAGGGAAATGAATGACGATTTCTGAGTATTTTAATTCCCTTGAAAAGAGCTTGACAAAAAAAAAAAAAAACCTTGAATCAAAAAGGCTGATTTTCAAACATTTATGATCTCCTTCTCGAAGAGTGTTGTGTCTAAAGATATTACATGTTCATATTTGCATTCTCTGTCTCATTTAAATCTAATACTAATTACAATGCAATGCATCTTCATACAGACTAAAAGAATGTGAAGGTCTTGACTAAAGCTTTCAAAACAAACTAAATCTGTTAACAAAGAAGTTCATATAAATTGTTAAAAAAGTTTTTCTAAACTTGAAAAAACACATCGATGTCTCTTGAACTTTCTTTCTACAAATTGTAAAAACAGATGAAAAACACCCATATTGCAAAAAAAAAAAAAAAAGAAAGCTTCAATGAAGTATTTTCGAAAAGAACGTGAACAAAATCATGAAAATCAAGATTTGAAAGCTCAAATGCAAGATAAGAACATGGTGAATAAAATGAGTTTAAAGAAACCTCAGTCTGGTACAAAAGGAAAGTCTGTGGAAACTCAGTTTGATAAACCATCTGTTGTTCGACAACCAAATGCTCAACGGATTCCAAAACCATCAGTTTTAGGAAAACCGACTCCTTTTTCAAATTCTCCTGAAATGAGAAGTTTTCAAACGAATAAGTCGGTTAATAAAACTAATGCGTCGGATGGTTTATTTAAACCAGTCACTCAACAGAGTTTGCCTCAGAATAGAAACCAATGTTCGAAAACAAATGTGACTTAAACCAGGATTGTATGTAGAATTGCATCCACCACAACACAAACCTAGAACACCACATTGCCTCATGCATCTAGGAATACTAATCCTCACATGCCTTAAATCTTCAGAGTAATACACAACTACTAGTGTATATGCAGACCACAGCTTAAGAGCTATCAAGTGAAAGATAAGGTCGTGCCAAACATTAGTCAAGTGAAGTTTACAAAGAAGGAAGTAGAAGACAACCATAGGATTTCTAGTATTTCTAAGAAAACAAAGTCTGTAACTGCGTGTAATGACAGTTCAAACTCAAGAACTTCGAATGCAAATGCTGTTTGTGCTGATTGTGGAAAATGTGTGTTTAATTCAGATCATGATGCTTGTGTTTCTAGATACTTGAAAGACGTGAATGCTAGAACTAAGAAGCCTAAGGTAGTGCCTATTAGTGCTAGTAAACCCAAGAGAAAAGCGAACAAATCTGTTGCAACACCCCATAAGAAAACAGTTGCATCAGATACCACTATTCAGAAATCCAAGAGTTACTATAAGAAGTTGTATGAGAATACAAATCAGGAATGGAAATGGTGGATAGCTAAGAGATGTCCATCAGGTTATACATGGACACAAAAGCCGCTTAGGACCAAAAAGATATGGATGCCTAAGATTAGGAAAGCTGATGAATCAACAAGTATTAGTCCCAAAACCCAATAGACATATTGTCACTAGGATAACTATTCTTGAGATATCAAATCCCTAGGACCAATTTGTCCCAATGTTCCATCGTCCTCTAATTCTCTTGCAGATTGTACAACTCATCCTATTCATTGTTGACTCTGGATGCACAAAGCACATGACGGGCAATCTCAAGCTTTTGTGTAATTTTGTGGAGAAATTTTTGGGTACTGTTCGTTTTGGAAATGATCAGTTTGCTCCAATTCTTGGTTATGGAGATCTGATTCAAGGGAATGTCACGATCAAACGGGTTTATTACGTCGAAGGCCTCAATCATAATCTTTTCTCGGTTGGTCAATTCTGTGATGCTGATTTGGAGGTTGCTTTTAGGAAATCTACATGTTTTGTGAGAGATCTTCAGGGAAACGATTTACTAACTGGTAGTCGTGGATCTGATCTCTACACAATATCTCTTCAAGAAACAACTTCATCAACTCCAATCTATTTCATGGCTAAAGCTTCACCAACTCAAGCATGGTTATGGCATCGAAGACTTTCTCATCTTAACTTCGATTACATCACCTTACTATCAAAGAAAGATATTGTGACAGGCTTACCTAAGTTGACATACGTCAAGGATCAACTTTGTTCGTCTTGTGAAATGAGTAAAGCAAAAAGAAGCTCGTTTAAGTCAAAAGCTGTTCCAAGTTCCAAAGGAAGGCTAAATTTGCTTCACATGGACTTGTGTGGTCCAATGCGCGTTGCAAGCATAAATGGGAAGAAGTATATTCTGGTGATTGTTGATGACTATTCAAGATACACTTGGACTCTTTTTCTACGATCCAAGGATGAAACACCAGAAGTTCTCAAAGACTTTCTCACGATGATTCAACGCAATCTTCAAGCTCAAGTTATTACTGTCCGTACTGACAGAGGCACGAAATTCTTGAACAAGACACTCCATGCTTATTTCAAAGAAGAAGGCATTGAACATCAAACTTCCACTCCTCGAACTCCTGAACAAAACGGCGTTGTCGAAAGACGGAACCGTACACTTGTTGAGGCTGCTCGAACGATGCTTTCAGCTTCTAAGCTTCCATTATCATTTTGGGCTGAAGCAGTTGCAACCGCATGCTATACTCAGAACAGATCAATCATCATATCCACTCATGGAAAGACGGCATATCACATCATAAATGACAGGAAACCTTCAATAAAACATCTTCACATCTTTGGTTGCATTTGTTACATAACTAGAGATGGGGAAAATCTGGATAAGATGAAAGAAAAAGGGGATCCATGTGTCATGGTGGGATATTCTACTCAGTCGAAGGGATATCGTGTTTACAACAAGAGAACACACTTAATAGTTGAGTCCATTCATATCAAGTTTGATGAAATCAAAGAAATGATGTCTGATCACAACAGTTCAGACCTCGCACCACAACGACAAGAGATGTCTGTTGAAAATGTCTCTTCAAAAGGCCTCCTTTCCTCAAGGACAAAAGCTTCAGATTATGACAACTCTGTACCCGAGCCCCCAAACAAAATGGTGTTTCCTACAGCAAAAAGACAGATTCTACAACTAGGGTTAAATTTCTTCAGTCCTTTACTTGAAGATTATTACAATCCAACACACGGTCTTGCTGAGGAAAACAACAATGATCAAGCACCGAATGCATCATTTCAAGAAGATGAATTTATCAATCCTTTTTGTACACGGGTATAAGAAATTGGTGAGTCTTCCTCACGCAACATTGATAATACCGATGTGCATTCATTTCAACCACAAAGTCATGATTACCGATGGACCAGAGATCACCATTAGAACAAGTTCGTGGAAATCCAACCATGCCAGTTCAAACAAGACGACAGCTTGCCACAGATCCTGAAATGTGTTATGTTCGCTGCTCACAGTGAGCTACTGTAGAACCAAAGAACATTAAGGAGGCAATGGCTGATTCCTGCATGGATCGAAGCAATGCAGGTGAAACTTCATCATTGTTTTGTTTTTTTTTTGGTTGTTATTGATTCGACAGACTAAAATCTGGGAACTCGTCGACAAACCATTTGGCAAGATGGTATAAAGCTAAAGTGGTTATGGAAGAACAAGAAGGATGAAGATCAGACTATAATTCGCAACAAAGCACGACTTGTTGCTAAAGGTTATGCCTCAGAAGAGGTGTTGATTTTGAAGAACAATGGCACCAGTTGCTCGCTTGGAAGCAGTTCGGATTTTCGTTGCCCACGCAGCACACAAGTCTTTTCCAATCTATCAGATGGACGTGAAAACGGCATTTTTTAATGGTCCACTGAAGGAGGAGGTTTATGTTGCTCAGCCAGAAGGGTTCGTTGATCCAGATCATCCAGAAAAAGTCTACCTTCTGAGGAAAGCTTTGTATGGATTAAAGCAAGCTCCAAGAGCCTGGTACGATGAACTATCAAACTTCCTGATGTCTAAAGGCTTTACTAAAGGTACAATTGACCCAACTTTATTCAAGATAAAATACGGGGAGGATATTCTACTTGTGCAGATTTACGTTGATGACATAATTTTTGGGTCTACAAACCCTAAATATTCAAAAAGATTTGAAAAGTTAATGCACAGTAGATTTGAAATGTCCTTAATGGGGGAGATGAAATTCTTTTTAGGACTTCAGATCCACCAGTCCCCAAAGGGTATTTTTATCAATCAGGCCAAGTACGCTTTAGAGATTCTGAAAAAGCATAATATTACACTGTCCACTCCATTGGTACACCATTGGCTACTAAACCCAAACTAGATGTAGATTTGAGTGGAGAACCCGTAGACCAATCTGATTATCGTAGTAAAATCGGGTCACTCATGTACTTGACATCTAGTAGACCAGACTTAGTGCAAGCAGTATGCTATTGTGCACGTTATCAAGCACGACCAACACAAAAGCACCTCAAAGAGGTTAAAAGAATCTTTAAATACCTAAAGGGTACCATTAACATGGGACTCTGGTATCCAAAGGATTCTGGCTTTGAACTAACAGCATTTTCAGATGGGCTGATCATGCCGGATGCCTTGATACTCGAAAAGCACTTATGTAGGGATTCAGATCCTTGGTGATAAACTTGTAGATGGAGTCAGAAGAAACAGAACTGCACTGCCAATAGTCTCAGCATGAGGAAGAGTATGTGGCGTTATCTGCAAGTTATGCTCAAGTAATGTGGATGAGGACACAACTTTAAGATTATGGCTTCAACTACAACAAAATACTGTTGTATTGCGACTCTTCAGTCGCATAGCATCTCAAGCAACCCCGTACAACATTCGCGAACAAAGGCACATCCATACTCCGATATCAGTTCATAAAGGAACATGTTGAAAATGTATAATTGAATTATATTTGTCCAGAACTGAATACCATTAGCTGACATGTTTATGAAAGGCCCTTCCTGAGGACCGGTTTAAGTATCTTGTCAGAATGATTGGTATGAGATGTTTGACTCCAGCGAACTGGAGGTTCTGACAAATGAGACTGCTTGATATCATCATCAAACATCACCATGTAAATATTTTTGAGAAAAGCAAAATACAAAAATATAAAACTTCAAAAAGAAAATACAAAATCAGAAAAATAGAAAATTTTCAAAAAGAATCTTCTCGACATGTCTCTTGGAATCGATAACATTTACGTGCTTAGAAATGTCGATTAACATTGACACGGGTGTGTAAATGAAGTTCGAGCGAGAGTTGCAAATAGTTTCAAAACATGTCATTTCTAATTTTCTAAATGGCTTATGTGCAAATGTCAGTACATAACCCGGACTTCAAATAAAGGAAGGTTTATAACTTATCCTCACAACGAGAAAATTAACGTTTCTCGGTCTTGAGCTGTTCTTACAAGACATTCAATGTTTTAGCTCAAGAAAAAGGATAGTGTACGTTTCAGTGCGCTTACCCTTACCGTTAGAAGAGAAGTCCTCTAACATCTGGTTTTTCAAAAAGTTGAACACAATTTTTCAAGAATTTCTCGATGACAATTCATAATCTTTCAAAATTGTGTGTTCAACACTCCGTCCCTCATAATGTTCTCAAAAGACAACAATTTCTCAATTGGTCCTATTTTTTGTCGGGGAGTTTTTTTTCGAAAAACAAAGTTTTAATGTTCTTGGATACATCATCAACGACCATTCTTATGTATTCAAAACATTATCAAAAAGTTCCAAACCATTCATGCTGACCATATTTTCTCCCACAGATTTTTCAAGACATATTTTAATCACAAGGTATTTCAAAAACTACGTGTTTATTATTATTTAAAATAAGGGGAGAAAATGTAATTAAAATAGGTGCTGAAGAAAAGGTTTTATGGTGAGGTTTTATGGTTCGATCTTATACCCAACAACATCTTAATTTCACGACGATTCTGAAGTCATAAGGTGGTTAGGTTAGGAATCAATCCTATGATCCAACCAGAACCGGAGGATCTACCCAAGGATAATCCAAAGTTAGAAATAGCAGTCCTTAGGTAATGAATTGAAGATGAATGGATTTGAGGAAATAAATTCCGAACTAAATTGAGTTAACACTGGAACTATCACAACAAGGGTTTAGTAATAGGTCGTCTTGGTAAGCATTGAAGGCATTAAGAATTAAAAAAATGTTTTGGTAAAGGCAAACAAAGAAGCCCTCCACACAACTTAAGGCAGAAACCGGGTCAATACATATGCTGTCAGAATCACAAGTTGATTGCTGACATTAAAAACGACATCATGGACCCAGTGATGCAATGCACAACCCTTCCCAGCCATTCGGGTTTCTCTTAACAGAAACTTGTCTCATTTGTCACGGAGATACACACGTTATCTATTGACATCTCACTCCGAGATTGTTGATATTGAATAGGTGGCAATATGCTCCAGCCTCCGAGTACTAAAACCAAAATGCACTAATCGAGTCTAGAGCCAAGAGATCAATAAAAATCTCGTTAGGACACATTCCATTTCAAACACTTGTTGAACATCATCAGGTTCACAAGCTGTTAACAAGAGTCCTACGCAATATCATTGTGATATTTGCCAGAACATCCGAGTGATACTAATGTATTCACAATGAAGATGGAAATCCTGCTTGAGCCAGCATCAAACAAGCTCTTGGTAGGTGACTTGCGAGATTCTATATGAATCAAACTTGTGACAACTGGATATCAATTTGGTCCAGTAAATGAATTGACGGTTGATGAATTTTGATAAAAACATGACACTCTCGATGTGTTACAAAAACTCTTTAATGAGTGACACGTCGATTGATTTTCAAATCAATTTTCTCGTTTATCACTAACGTAAACCTGCAGGTCAAACGGTGGTAACGGCAACCTCAATCCCATTCAAATGCTCAATCTACAAAGACATACTATCTAGAAAGCTCAAGATTGAAAGACAAAGACTTCCGCTAACTCTGATTTAAAGCTTTCAAGATAATGCAAAAGTATGAGCATGTTGGTCAAAGACACAAGATCGCAAGATGGCAAAGACGATAAAGACAATGACAAAGGCTCAAAGTCAAGATCGCAAAGCATGAAGGAACAAGCCTACAACATATAACGAAGACAAAGACCAAGAACACTCGAGCTTAAACGACAAAAGCAATCTCACTGATCTCATGAAGGAGTGTCATCAATGAACTCACTTCGGGGGAGATTGTTAGCCTCAATTTTATTGAGTCGAACAAGGAAGCTCGGTCACTCTACGATGGAGCTTCGGTCTTTAATTAGTTAATGTTGTAATAGGATAATATTGGGAATCGGGCTCGATAGTTAATCTAATATTGTATATGTTTCGGGTTTAATCCCAAGCAAAACCCGAGCCCGGGTCCTAGTTAAATATCCCGCGCGTCACTTTTAAGTGTCGGGGTATATAAGGAACTTTTCCACTTGGAAAAGTTAGTTGTTGAAAATATCTCATAAATCTAATATCATTTCTCTCTCATTTCTCTCTCCTCCTTTCTCTCTCTAAACAACTCACCTCCTCATTTCTAGTCCGATTTCGTGATCGATTGTATGAAGTGAAGTGTTACGGGATCCTACAGTTTAGATGAGTTACCTTTTAGGTTTGGTTGAGTATTACTGGGAAGAGATCTAAATGGTCGAGCAGATTGCTTCTCAGCAAGCCTGTCGAATTTGGATTCAAGATTTTGCATTGACGCTTGATGATTTTTGATGATGGTTTCGAGTTGGCTTTTAAAGTCCATAAATGTTTCTTTAACAAAAGCGTTGGTGGATTGTTGAGATTTTACGAAATCGTTTAGATGTCTTTGAACATCATAAGGTTTATCATTAGAGTTTGATCGGTAGTTGTCTCGACTATAATCGTTTCTTCCGCTTAAACGCCAATTATCTCGATTTGAGTCACGGTAATCATTGTAAAAATGAGTACGTCAGAAGGTTTGCATGAATTTTGCTTCTGCTTCAGGAGTCATGGGTTGGTCGTCTTCATCATAGTCAGATATAGGGTTTGAACGAGATTTCATTTCTTTGTACTGAGCATCCATTTTCATGGTCATGGCATCCATTTGGGCTATAATTTTGTCAGTGTCAGAATTACTGGACGCTTCCATCAGGGCAAAGCACATGTATTTCGTTAAGATGAATTTAGATTTTTTTGGTGCTTAGCCCAATCGAGCTTGAGTAAGACTTTGTCTTCGAGAATTTGATAAGCTTAGTTTAGTGTTTTATAGAGGAAAATACCACCAGCTGCGACATTTAGAGCTTCTTAAGTTGTTTCACTAAGATCATGATAAAATATTTAATGATATTGCCCTTGGATAGGTTGTGACCATGGCAGTTTCTGATCATTTCTTTCATACGAAGCCAAGCATCGGTTAAAGTTTCGTTTTCATGTTGGGAAAAGGCTCGAATTTCTCCTAAGAGTTGGTCGAATAAGCCTGGGGGAAAGAATCGGCTGATAAAAGCAGTGGGAATTTCATCCTAAGTTTCGATAGTTCCTTCGTTGAGTTCATCCAACTAGGTTTTTGCTTTTCTAGTAAGAGATAGAGGAAACATCATTAAGCAAACAACTTCATTTTCGGTGTCTCTGTATTTAAACATATCACATATTCTGAGAAATTTTTGAATGTATTTGTGTGGATCGGTTTTAGTTCTACTATCAAATTGGTTTCCTTTGATGAGGGTCAAATGGTTACCTTTAATGGAAAATTCGTTTGCGGTTTCAGGAATGGTGATTGCGGAACCAGGAGTACTCAGAGCGACAACACGGTCGGCAGCCTACATGGGTTCATCGTCCATGGGATTATAGTTTTCAAGGATATCAAGTAAGTGACAAAAGTAGTTGATGTCAAGAATCGGAACATAAACAACATGGGGTTGTTCAGGTCTTTCGTTTCTTCGTTCGAATGGGACTCTTCTGACTAATCGGCGAAGTCTACGGTTCAGTTTTCTTTCAGGTTCAGCAAGTGGTTCAACAAGTTCATAATTGGAAGCACGTGTATGCATCCAAGGAAGATTTTTGGTTGTTTTTTAGAATGTTTTTTTGGAAAAAACATGTGAATGCAGAAAGTGAAGTGCGCTTTCTACACCGAGAAGTAAAAAAGGTAAATTTTTGATTTAGTTTGCCAGAAAACTATACGGCGATTTTTCGAGAAAAAATGGTTAAAATTATTTCACTATATGACTATAGGACAGCTTTAAAAATCCCCGGCAACAGCGCCAAAAGCTTTGATGTGTTTCAAAAGCTTTAAATTTATAAGACTGAAAATACCGGATTATGAAATGGAAACACACGGGTAAAAGTATAACCCACGTATGTAGTATAACATTTTGAGGTAAGACCAGGTCGTCCACAGGGATTTGATTGTGTTAGAATAATTGTAGGAAAATAGACTTTAACAATTTTAATATGAATAATGATAGATTCAATAATGGAGAACGATGACTACTCGGATAGTTTCATATAATTCATAAGCAATGGTGATGATTACGATCTCAAACTTTGGACTGATCAACTTATAAAAAGGATTTCTCGTCAGAAAACGTTTTCACAAATTAACTTGTTTAACTTAAGACTTATATCTAGTTAACTAGATCAAATGTGTCACTCAAATAATCCAGATACTATTATATCAAATCTATTTTGTTCATCAAATAACGTAATAGGATTTTTCCGTCAAACGAAAAAGATCGTAGACAAATCTTTAAAACCATTTAACATATAACGGCCCTTTCGACCTATACCGTTACAAGTATATAATCAAAGTCGATAATCAAAGTTGATAAGATAAGATACGATAGGATTGCAACATAAGCTTAAGATTAACAAGATCGTAATTATACCAAACGCTTATTCATTATATTATCATCACCGAGTAGTCATGAGAGATTTAGCCTCTCATGGCTATGAAGTTCATAATAGATTCAAGTAAAATAACAAGAAACATACTGTATCCGGGTAAGAACATGGATCAAAACTTCACCCGTAACAAGTATATAATCTTAATTCAACCTATGATATTCTTCTTCGTTCTTCGTTGTTTGATCTTCAATCTTCAAAGTGGATGTGTTTATAGGATAGGAGGGGTATTTGCTGGATATATGATGAGAGAATGGGTTAGAAGAAGTGGAGAGGAATGATTTTTGAGGTAGAATTCGTCCTCTATTTATAGGCTGATTTTGGGGAAAAGTACGCCGGGCTTGTAAAAATGTGCGTCGCACATTTGCTATGGCAGTGAGAAATTATTAAAGGCTTAGAAGGAAAGTGCGTCGCACTCCTTAAAATGTGCGCCGGTCTTCATGAGTTAATGCATACTTCATTTATTCTTGAATTCGCTGGGAAGTGCGACGGTTTTTGTAAATGTGCGTCGCACATTTCTTCTTTTTCATTTTTAGTCCTTTCTTTTCTTTTAACTTGCATTCCAATATGTATAAACACTTGATCTTTTATTCCTTTTGAGCTTGAGATGTCTTCTAGTGAACGTGCACATATTTTATGCTATTAAGTACCAAAAGTTCACGAGAAATGATAAAATATATATAAATAACGCTAATGAAAACATGTATAATTTAAGCGTTATCAATAAACAAATGTATTTACCTAATCATGCACTACTTCTCAGATTGCTTCTCCTAGATCCGTTGCTTTGTCACACCTGTGATGATCTGCATAAGTATTTCCTAGGTCATGAACGGATTACACGAACCCGCCGTCTATTTAATATTCCGTTAAGGCAACGTACAAGTAAAGTAGTATGAAGACTATTAGAAGGCCCCTAAGAGTATATTAAATGCATGTGAACTATCTTAAGAGAGATTAACCATATAATGGGTAAGGTAGTATGAAGACTGTTACCGATGGTATCCTTTCTACACACTCGTGTTTCCCTAGACACGTCAACAGCGATACAGACAAAAGCTATTTTCTAAAGGCTAACGTGCACATTCATCAACAAGATGCAACATCAAAAGGATCTCCTATCACACCCCATAAATTTCTGGTCAATATTTTAAACCATTCCGATTATTATTTTGAATTTTATCAGTTTCATTTGAATTTGACGTGAAACCGGGAATTTAACCCGCATAAATCTAAAAAACGTCATCAGACGTGTTCTGGCTTGGGAATTAAATTAGTTTACATGTTATATGCATTAATTTATCATATTAAAGTGTTATGTAGGCCACTTTCACTTTCGTTTGTGATTTTTACATTTTTCGTGAACGCTTTACGGTTTTATCATTTTATGTCAAACGGAGACCCGGAAACCTACCACCTTTGCATGAAAACCCGAGTTAACAATCGTTATGTATTATAACATCAAAAATTTCGTTCTAAGCCCTCCCCTCCTTATGAAATTCGATTCATAAGCTCAAAATAAAAGATGAGAGCATCTTTTTGAAAAACTAGTGCATGTGTTGTGTAAGGGAGTGAAAGTGACCTCCCATAAGGTCACTATCCCTCTAGTTTTCTTGTGCAAGACTTTCCCATGTGATACTTACACTCCTTGACCATATTTGACTAGCACTTAAACCTAAATAATGAACCATGGCTAACCATTTATGTCTAACTTGCAAAATTGGTTAATTCTTTTCCTTCCTTCCTTTTCTTATAATCGAACCAACTAAGACACCCATACAAGGGTGCTAGTCACTTGGATAAGACCCATATGAGCCTTAAACCCTAATCATTTCACTATATATACTACCTTATATCATAAACTAGGTCATTCTATCATTTCTTCAAGCCACCAAAAACACACATACCCTCTCCTTCTTCTCTTTGGGTCTCGGCAAACAAACACCCCTTTAGGGTTTCCTTTTTCTTTGATTTCTTGCAATATCCAAGCATACTAGGTTGATATTTAAGGTTATCTAGGGTAATTACAAGTATTGATTCATTGACTCAAGGGTATATTTCAAGATTTATAAATTAGGGTTTGATTATTATTTAGGGTTTTTCAAGATCCAAGTCTTCCATCTTCATTTATTATATTTCTTGAGCTTGTTCTTCATCTTGTAAGCTTACTTTGAAACTCTTACTTTCATTTCTACTTTCATTCTATATTTACTTATGTTCTTGCATAGATCTATAAAGTCCTATGGTGTTTGTGTTGATTTTTCAAAAAGAAATAAATGGGTATGTTAAACAAGGAAACTTTTATGAAACTTTTATGTAAATATTGTGTTTAGGATTTAAGCGAAGTGATTAGTGTGTTGAAATATTGATGAGGATGAGATTAGACTAAGACATCAGGTTGTGTTTGTTGTGTATTGAGTTTAGTGAAAGGAGATTAGGATAGATTATGCACTATTGTGAAGTTTGGAGGGATTTTTGGAAGCATTTACGAAAAATGATATTGTTGATCCATTTTTATTTTAAGGTTTTCGGACACTTAAAAATGTTTCATTGTGTGAGAAGGTAGTTTTTGGAAGGCTCGTTTCGAGTAGATAGATTTTCATATAGCGCACCCTAAAACCAGACTTAAAACGGCCAAGTTATTGCCAAATGAAACTTGAAATATTTTTCGACAAAATAAATAAAGTAAGGGCTGATGTGAATTGTAAAATTGGTTTTCGGACACTTTCGGGATGATTTGAGCTTTTAAAATATTAGCGAAACATATAGTAACACATATATATTAATTAGGATCATTAGAAACGTCATTAACATATTTTAGGGAAAGCGTTAAGGTTTCTAAAAATAGTAAGTTT
Organism: Tanacetum coccineum; assembly: GCA_026074375.1. NCBI lineage: Eukaryota > Viridiplantae > Streptophyta > Magnoliopsida > Asterales > Asteraceae > Tanacetum > Tanacetum coccineum. The sequence continues at coordinate 12,841 of BQNB010026554.1, read as the reverse complement.
AGTGAATATTAGCAAGGTAGACTTGTAAGTTAAACATTTAAGTTTCACTAGTGCGTTTATGGAAATATGGATTTAGCAAATATAGGGGATGGTATTAACGTCCTGAAACTAAAAAATTTCCTTAAATAGAAACTTACTAAAAATGGCAACTTTCGGTTAAACACCGAAACTTAACAAAAAACTCTAATTTTATTTAGTCACGTTTTGTTAATTAAGCCAAAGCACAAACATACATGGATGTCTTTTTCTCTTATAAACGTTTCGTACAAGTTTCGTATACTTTCCGTTTTCCTAAAATGCGTCATTGATTTAGGTCGCGAGTAGGACCTCTTGGCATTATATCTCTTCGTTGATTTTTATCTCACCATTTGCTTAAGGTGAGTTCATAGCCTCACGTTTTACTACTTTTACTTTACTATTTTGGAGTGAGAAACATTGCTTGTTTTTAAACTATAGACACAGTTACTTTGCGTTCCTTTTCCTGATTACGTATTGCCTAAGTAGCGAATAGACCACTAATGCCCGAACTATCATGAACCGTCAATTGCTTAACCGACTGACTGGTTAAGTAAGCGCGAATGTTGTAAATAGATCTATTGGGACTAATTATCCCTATCCGGGTGAGTAGCGCTCACTACCCACGGGGCTCCCGATAAACGGATATATACCATGTCGGATTTTCAGTAGGTGATCTTGGTCGGATACCTTTAGGGCAATTAATTCTTATTTGGCATATAATATGCTTCCTTTTAAATTGAGCTTCGGTGTCATGAGCTTAGCGCAACAGTAAATTTCTTTTTATGTGAAGTTGTATCTCCTATAACTGTCACGTGCGTACTGTGAACTTGTGGTCCACTTTTAATATTAAATTCAAACCTATGAATTCACCAACTTTATGTTGACGTTTTAGCATGTTTTTCTCAGGTGCTTAGCTATGGATGTCTTTGCTTGCTTTATGGTGTTGCCTTGCATTGGACCGATTTTCAAGAATTATTATTATCTATGTTAACATCGTTGTCAAACTTTAAAACCTTTTATTCGCTTCCGCATATTATCTTTGGGCCTATGTAAAACTTTAACTATTTTAATTAATGCAACGATGTTGGATTTTTAAACGTACCCTTAGAGGTCGTTCTTTGTATCTTGTGTGATGTATATTATGACGTCACGCCCCCGGACACGTGTTTCCGACTAGGCCCCGTTTGGGGGTGTGACAGATTGGTATCCAGAGCCAAGGTTATAGAGAACCAGGTAGTATATTTAGGTCTGGTCTATAACCAGTATGTGATCCTACGTGCTTACTTGTTTACGTATATAAGTATCATACAACAACAACAACAACAATATTAATCCATTTATACAAAAGGGTGTCGCGTATGGCTGACCCGCCATGGCTACAAACGCAAAACAACAACTTTCATCAACCATGAACTAAATCGTATCTCTAACACACATAGATAGCCCAAACAATCACAAATAAAAGAAAGCACAAACCCTAATCCTAGAAACCCTAATTCATAGATGTTCAGTAAGAGAGGAAACTAAAACTCCAACATCCTAAAACTTACACACCATAAGTAAAAACACTAAAAAAAATTGGAACAAACCCCACAATAAAATCCTCAAGAACAAAACCTCATCGCATGCAATCATACGATTGAAAAACTAACTCCCAACAACAGAGACAACCCCACAACATGTATATGAATTACTAATCATAGTCGATTATGTATTACAGGTGTCCCTCATGCACATAAACCCCATTGTTAGTGGAAAAAGCTAGACTTATTAGGATGTCACGCGTCGAAGAGACAACCACTTGAAAAAAGAATATGAATTGGGCCGAGGCAGGCTAAACCATATTATCCTTTGGGCCGGTTAAACTCGGGTCATGGACCAGGCGGGTCGCTCCTGGCGACCCGCCTTTCCTAATGTTTGTATCCATTTAAAATCTTGCTAAAATTTCATTTTGCTACTAATATAATTGCTTTATTTTATAAAAAAGAAAAAAAAGCTTAGACAAATGATTTGAAAATTTAATTACACAAGATACTCTTTGAATAATAATTTAGCTAAATGTTACATTATTAACTAACCTACACGTGTGATCCTAAAAAATGGATGTTACATATTTCATATTTCATCCAATAAAGAATTAAATTTCAAGAAGTATTCGTAATAGTGTGAGAATTAAATTTTGGATGTTGGAAGTAGGGGTATATATATAAACTAGCATGGTACCCACGCAAAACAGCGGGTTCATAAACGAATGTTGTTTACCGATTTTATGATTGTACGTTCTTTGGCGAAATTGATTAGCGATTTTTTGATAATGGATGATAAAGTCTAGATATGGTGTGTTTGTGTAGTGAGATTGTGAAGAATTAATATGTTATTATTAAATGCAAATTTAAAAAGTTATTAATTTTAACTATAAAGATATTAAATTCATATATTAGTTATATGTTTTTATTATAATATATAATTTAATGTCATAAATTAATGTACAATTAATGTATTTTTAAAATCTTATTTCATTAATTACTAATAATAGCAAGTGTGTAATCTTAAAATTTTTGAGACCTCTAATAATAATAAATAAAGTCTAAATGCTTTATATATATTAGAGATAGATATAGAGATTACTCAAGTAGAATAGCTCTGTCAACTCTTAAACTTTGTTAATAAACTTTCATTTAAAGGCTTTATTTAGCAATAATGAAAGCTTATATTTACCAATCAAGACTAAAAGCTTTTTATTAGAAAGAAGCTGTTAGATATATCCAAAAATACAAAACCTAACACCTTCATAAAAAACATTCAAAAAAAACTCTTCTTTCCAAACAAGCCCTTTCTATAGCATCAATATTCTTGAGTATCTTTGTGGCTCTCATATGCATTGTCCTGCATCACAATTGTGTAAAGTATGTTAATCAATTGATGGTGAAAAATCATATGATAAACAAAGATAAAAACTATGTAATTAGTTAGTCTCAAATTAAAAATCAAACATTAACCATGAAAGATAAAAAGCTACAAATGTGCGTTTGGTTGGGGTAAATAGAAGTTTGTAGGAACCCAATTAACACACACACTTCATAAACCGAGCACGAATCGAAGAAGAAAAGAGAAGAAGAAATGAAAGGTTTTAGAGAGAGAAACAAGAGAGAGGTTAGAGAGAAAGAAAGATATTATTGAAGGAAAAATATATTAGAAATGAAAAGTTACTTTTTCTAAAGAAGAAAAAGTATTTATATACCCCGACACATTTAAGTGACGTGCGGGATATTTAACTCGGGCCGGGCTCGGGATTTGCTTGGGATTAAACCCGAAACATATACAATATTAGATTAACTATTGAGCCCGATTTCCTATACTATTCTATTATAACGATACTTATTTGAATGACCGAGACTAATACACGTAATGAACGAACTTCATGTTCGACTCAATATTTTGAGGCTAACAATCTCCCCCGAAGTGAGTTCATTTATGACACTCCTTCATGAGATCAATGAGATTGCTTTTATTGTTAAGCTCATGTGGTCTTGGTCTTTCTCTTTGTTCTTCGTTGTAGGCTTGTTCTTTCATGCTTTGCGAACTTGACTTTGAGCCTTTGCCATTGCCTTTCGACTTTGTCTTTATTCTGAGATCTTTAAATATTGTTCCTTGCTTGTTTTGTCGTCTGTTCCATCTTGCGATCTTGTGTTTTAACCAACGTTCTCATACCATGTCTCATCTTGAAAGCTTCAAATTAGAGTTAGCGGAAGTCTTTGTCTTTTAATATTGAGCTTTCATGATAGTTTGTCTTTGTAGAATGAGCATGAATATGTGGTAATGAATCGACTTTGGTTGATTGGGATACTGTCACCACCGTTTTAACCTGCAAGTTTACATTAGTGATAATCAAGAAAATTGATTTGAAAATCAATCGACATATTACTTGTAAAAGCGTTTTTGTAACACATAGGGAGTTTTAAGCGTGTCATGTTTTTATCAAAATTCATCAACCGTCAATTCATTTACTGGACCAAATCGATATCCAGTTGTCACAAGTTTGAATCATATAGAATCTCGCAAGTCACCTACCAAGAGCTTGTTTGATGCTGGCTCAAGCAGGATTTCCATCTTCATTGTGAATACATTAGTATCACTCATATCACAATGATATTGCGTAGGACTCTTGATAACAGCTTGTGAACCTGATGATGTTCAACAAGTGTTTGAAATGGAATGATGTCTGATCACAACAATTCAGACCTCGCACCACAACGACAAGAGATGTCTGTTGAAAATGTCTCTTCAGGCCTTGTTCCTCAAGGACAAAAGGCGTCCTATTTCAATATCAACAATCCGGAGTGAGATGTCAATAGGATACGTTGTATCTCCGTGACAAAATGAGGCAAGTTTTCTGTAAGATAAAACCGAATGGCTGAGAAGGGTTATGTGCATTGCATCACTGGGTCCATGATGTCGTTTTCAATGTCAGTCAATCAACTTGTGATCGACATCATATGTTTTGCCTGGTTTTTTGCCTAAGATATTTTGTGGAGGGCTTCTTTTCTTTAGACCCTTTAACCAGACATTTCGTTTTTCACTCTTCATCGGCCTTCAAATGCTACCAGGTAGCATTACTAACAACACCTTGTTGTGATTGTTTCCATTGTTAAGCCAATCTTAGTCGGCATTATTCCCATATATATTCACCAATCAACCTAAGACCTGCTATTTCTAACTTTGGGTTAAGTCCTTGGGTAGATCCTCCGGTTCTTGTTGGATCAAGGATTGATTCCCTAACCAAACCACCTTATGACTTCAGAATCGACGAGAAATTAAGATGTTGTAGGGTATAGAATCGATAAAGAACAAGAAGTACCATAAAAACCTTTTCTTCAGCAACATTTAAGTCGAATATATCATATTTAATTACATTCGCACCCTTATTTTTAAATAATAAACACTTAGTTTTTGAAATACCTATGATTAAAATATGTCTTGAAAATTATGGGGAGAAAATATTATTAGCATGAATGGTTTGGAACATTTTGATAATGTTTTGAATACATAAGAATTGTCATGATATGATGCATCCAAAAACATTAAAACTTTGTCTTTCGAAAAACGCTTCCCCCCAACAATAGGACCAATTTGAGACAATTGTTGTCTTTTGAAAACAATGTGAGGGATGGAGTGTTGAACACACAATTTTGAAAGATTATGAATTGTCATCGACAAATTCTTGAAAAATTGTGTTCAACTTTTTGAAAAACCAGATGTTAGAGGACTTCTCTTCTAACGTAAAGGTGTAAGCGCAAGAAACCGTACACTTTCCCTTTTTCTTGAGCTAAAAACATGAATGTCTTGTAAGAACACCGCTCAAGACCGAGAAACATTAATTTCACGTTGGGTCAGGATAAAGTTATAAAACCTCTTCTCGCACCTGTCACGCGGAAGGAGTGCGAGGGGGGGGGGGTGGGGGGTGTGTGTCCAGGTGATGGTACTAGAGCTCGCGAGAGAGGCGCTCGCAATCGTCTCCACACGCAAACACATCTATACTCTCGAAGCTCACACTACTCATTACACTATTGGCAACTCTCGCATCGAACTTACCTTTACACACCCTGTCCAATGTTTAACACACACTACAATAACAAGCCGTAAATGAGCGAGCGCGTCATCCCTACTCTCTCCCACTATAAATACCGCGATCTACTATAGCGAAGAGAGCCGCGCTGCTTGCGCGAGTGACGACAAAGCTTAGAGTAAAGCTTTTGTAATTTTCTGTTTTTCACACACATACTCTTTGTGATTTTTCTTTTGAAGATTTATATTTTTGTATTTTTCTTTTCTCAAAAAATATTTTACATGGTGATGTTTATGAGATATCAAGCAGTCTCATTATGTCAAACCTCCAATTCCGCTGGAGTCAAACATCTCATACATCCTTATGGACAAGATACTTAAAAAACCGATCCTCCAAGAAGGGCTTTTCGTAAAACCATGTCAGCTAATTTGGTATCAGTTCTAACAAAAAATATAATTCAATTATACCATTTTCACCTGTTCCTTTATGAAATGATACCGAGTATGAGATTGCCTTTGTTCGCAGAGATGTTGTTAACGGGGTTTGCATGATATTGCTATGCTGACTGAGAGTTCGCAATACAACGGTATTATTGTTTGTAGTTAAGCCATAATCTTGAAGCCTGTGTCCTCATGCCACATTACTTGAGCACAACTTTAAAATGCAGATAACAGCCACGTACTCTTGCCATCTGCAGAAGACAATAGCAGTGCAGTTTTGTTTCTTTGAACACCAGCTTACAAGTTTAAATCACCAAGGAACTGTAAATCCCTCCAGAAGTGCTTTTCCGAGTACAAGGAAATCGCCGGCATGACAAGCGTCTGAAAATGCTGTAGTTTAAAAGCCAGAATTCCATTGGTACTAGAGTCCCATTTTAAATGGTACCCTTTAGGTATTTAAAGATTCTTTTAAACCTTCTTTGCAGGTGCTTTTGAGTTGGGTCCGTAGGCTTGATAAACGTGCACAATTAGCAAACGCTTTGCACTAAGTCTGGTCTACTAGATGTTAAGTACATGAGTGAACCCAATTTTACTACGAAAATCAATGGTCCTACGGGTTCCTCCACTCAAATCTACATCTAGTTTGGTTTTGTATCCAATGGTGTTACCAATGGAGTGACAATTGTCCATATTAATGCTTTTTCAGAATTTCTAAGCTACTTTGGCCTGATTGATAAAATTACCTTTTGGGACTGGTGGATCTATGTCCTAAAAAAATTCCTCTCCCCCATTAAAAGACATTTCAAATCTAACTGTGCATTAACTTTTCAAATTGTTTTGAATATTTAGATTTGTCGATCCAAAAATTATTCATCAACGTAAATCTGCACTAAGAGATAAGTAATGAAGATGAAAAAAGGTGAAAGAGACAACATGAGAAGATATGAAGAATGCAAAAAAAAGCACAAGTAGAATATCCTCCCCGTATTTTATCTTGAATAAAGTTGGGTCAATTATACCTTTAGTAAAGCCATTGGACATCAGGAAGTTTGATAGTTCATCGTACCAGGCTCTTGGAGCTTGCTTTAATCCATACAAAGCTTTTTCTTAGAAGGTAGACTTTTTCTGGATGATCTGGATCAACGAACCCTACCGCTGAGCAACGAAAACCTCTTCCTTCAGTGGACCATTAAGAATGCGTTTCACTTCCATCTGATAGATTGGAAAAGACTTGTGTGCTGCGTGGGCAACAAAAATCCGAACAGCTTCCAAGCGAGCAACTGGAGCAAATGATTCTTCAAAATCAATACCCTCTTCCTGAGCATAACCTTTAGCAACAAGTCGTGCTTTGTTGCGAATTACAGTCTGATCTTCATCCTTCTTGTTCTTCCATAACCACTTTAGCTTTATAATCATCTTGCCAAATGGTTTGTCGACTAGTTCCCAGACTTTTAGGTCCTTATAACTGATGAATTCATCCTGCATTTGCTTCGATCCATGCTGAATCAACCATTGCCTCCTTAAGTTCTTCGGTTTCACTATACTCACCGTAGACCGAACATACACATTTCAGGATTGTGGCAAGCTGTCGTCTTGTTTGAACTGGCATGGTTGGATTTCCACGAACTTGTTCTAATGGATGATCTCATTGTTCCAACGTAATACTGACTTTGTGGTGAAATGAATGCACTTCGTATTTATCAAAGTTCGTGGGAGGAAGACAACCACCTATTTCTTATACCGTGTACAAAAAGTATTGATAAATTCAACTCTTGAAATTGATGCATTCGGTTTATTGATTATTGTTGTTTTCCCTCAGCTTGAACGTGTGTTGGATTGTTAATATTCTTCAAGTAAAGGACTGTAAGATAAATTCCAAGCCCGTGTGGTGACGAATCTATCATTCTCCTGCTGTAAACAACATTTTGTCTTGGGGGTACGGGGTCAGATTTGTCACATAATCTGACGCCATTTGAGTCCTTGAGGAACGAGGCCTGAAGAGACATTTTCAACAGACATCTCTTGTCGTTGTGGTGCGAGGTCTGAACTGTTGTGATCAGACATCATTTGGTGAAGAACGAGGCCTGAACTAATATGAACAAACGTCATTGCCATGAAGACCGAGGCTTGATCTGCTGCGATCAAACGTCATTTGTCGATCATCAGATCAAAATTCCTTGAAGCCCTGTTTTTTGAGATATCTTTTCTTTTCGTAGAGCAACCAACTCATGAGTCCCTCCTCAGTAGATGAACGATGTACCTGTACTAAGAGAGTACGCTGGACTGACATTAAGAGCTTTGTTTGCTTCCACATTGGTTAGTGATATCTGCATTTTGAACCATTTGGTTCACTTTCAACCTTTTGTTGTGCTAGAAGTGCGAATATCTTTCCTGTTGGAACCCATCTAAGACAAACAGTCTTGAGAATTCTACCCGTTGGTTGCCACCTAAGACAAGATCTAGGAGTTGTTGTTTTCTCATACACAGTGGTAGTCTTTTTGATTGAAAACCTATGTCCTTTTGGGATCTGTCTTTTTGGTTTCGTTGCAACCCTTATTTGCTTTAAACTGTTTTGTTTCTGTTTGTTGTCTTTTTATTGGATGGAACTCTTAGCACGCGAGTTGACTTCTTTTCAGAATTTTATTACACAAGCGATCATGATTGCATAAAGAACACATTTCTGACACACGTCGAGCCAAACAAAAATGTTTGGAGTCAGAAAAATTTCTAGGGATCCTAGAGTGTTCATGTGTCTTTTTCTTAGCCTCCTCTAGGTAGTGATTATGAACAATGTCGTTTGAGCTATACCTAGATAGCTTGGTGCAAATCATGGATGAGTTTTGGCATGGGCATAGATTCTCTTCCTTTAGGCAAATGATGTGTAGTTACTGGTTTTGACAAGTCGTTGTTTCACATCAAACTTGGGAGGCAAAAAACCATGGTTTTTTGAAATTCTATGTCTACAGACTTAAACCAGTCGGTTGTCTAACAACGGATTGGTTTTTGAGTGGGTTGTCCAACCGTTTTACCTAAGATGATGGCTGTTGCAAAAACCTTAGTATTCACAACGATTTCCTGTAAGTAATCCTTAACCTATCATTTTTTAATGCTGCAAATTGCAAACCCCCTTTTTCTGAATTCTGAGCGTAGAACATCAAGCATTTTCATTAGACTTTTTGTTCAGTTGTGCCATTAAAGAAGTCATATCTGGTCTTTGGTTTGAACTCGTGTCCTTTTGATAGATAAAAAAGGATCTTTGTAAGTCTTTTCAATGCTCTTCTTTTATGTAACTGCTCATTCTCTGCGAGTAATTTACCACACTATGTTTCCAATTCGATGTTTATTGTTTTCAATTACATCGATGTCATTTTTAACCTTGGGCTTCATTTACTTTTTACTTTCGAAAATTAGACCATGTTGCCCTTCTATTAAAAAGCTTATTTTGATATTTAAGTAAGATTAACAACACAATATGCTTCCTTCTAAAAAATCTTTTTAAATTGGGCAACACGTCCTTTTTTGATAATGAATTTTTCAGAAAAATTCCAAGATATGAATTGATAATTCAGTTGTCTAGTTATCATTAGTATAGGCAGGCAAAGGACATGTGCTCATGACATTGTTCAGGCCTTCCGGTCAACCATTCCTTCATTAATTGAATTCAGGTTGCACAGTATGCTGTTGTCCAGTAGCAAAGATATTGATTTCAGCAGTTGTTTGTATCTCAACCATTGGCTCTTCATCATATATGGGTTTGATATCTGCATCATCCACATGTGCATCATTCCCTGATCTGCTGCTTGTATCCTGCTCTTTGGATTCTGTCCTAATGCTTTCAATGATAACTAAACTAGCATCTAATGCTTTACTCGAATCAACCTTTTCCTCTTTCGTCTGCATCAAGACTTTCATTGCATTCACCCTGCTGTCATACTCCATTTTGTGCAACGCTCTTTTCTCAATCGACTTTTTAACATAATCCATGTTTTGGATTAGTGTATCACGGAATTCTGGAATATCGAGTCGAGTGTATTCTAGAAAGTAGTTTCGTGTCATTACAATATATTCATCATTCAAATAAAAATAGATTTGTGTGTTGATGAACATTTGAAACTGTGTCTCGAGTACTTTAAAAAGAAGCCATGATCAAATCATTGAAAATTCTTTTGTTGTGCAAGTTGCATTTTCTAGTTGATCCATGTTTAGGAAACATCGTTTCTGTTAAATCTTTAGATCTTGAAACCAAACAGTGTCCGAAAAAATGCGCATTGAATCCATCCTTCAGGTTTCGACTTCCTTTTAAGTCGTATTGTTTAAAAGACACTTGAGGTGTGAATGAAGTCGTTGAAAAAATACCATGCAACTTTCTTTTGTTTTGTCTTGAATTAGTTGCATTTGTTGTATTTCTGAATCTGAACATGAAGATAAGATATCTTTCGTTTCCTTTTTACTGTGAATTTTGAAGTGAAAATTTTGTTGGATCTTAAGCAGGTAAAGTGATTGTCGTTGTTGTGGAAAACTATTTTACGGGATTTTACAAGTCTTGACTAAACCGAGAAAATACAAGAGTATTTCGCGGGATTTTACTAAATCAAGAAAACCGTAAAAATAGAATTATTGTTGGTGAAATCGTTGTTGTTGTTGAAGAACTTGAACTTTTGTTAACGATTTATGAGCTAAAACGATGAACGGTGCACAAATTTTGAGCTTGAAATGATTAACGGTTGATCAAAACTCAAATAAGGACAAACGGTGCACAAACGATTCACTTTAAAGGGCTAACGGGCTGTTTTGAAGCGATAGGGACTAACTGTGAAAAGTTATTTTCAACTAGAATGGCTTCTTTTCAAGGAAGGACGAATGGTGCAATTGTAGTAACAAGTGAGGGGCTGCATGTGCCAATTGCCAAAACTTGTTAATTAATAACAAATTTTCCCTCCAAATCACTTTCGTCTTTGTTGGAAGATTTATAAAAAAATTCACCGAATATGAATTTGATCTCGCGGAGTCGTACGTTTATCGTCGGTAAAAACCAAATATACCACGTTGATCGAAATGATGTTACGAACACGATGATATAAGTCTTAAGTCTCATCGTTTAACGTCACTCGAAACCGAAAAACCGAAAATTTGTTAAAACGTGAAGAAACTCGTTCAAGCTAGAAGAGAATCGAAAATTTGTTCTTTGTGTGTGATGTAGTTCGGTTCAAGCTAAACAAAAACTCGTTCGGTCCAAGTAAAAAAAATTACTCGTTCGGTCCTTGAGATTTTTACTCGTTCGGCTCTCAAGTGAATGAACTCGTTCTAAACATTACTGTTCATCAGAGGACTAAAAATATAAAAATGTCAAATTTTGATAACTCATCTTAATACAAAAGCGTGAACATAAGAAACGTAAGAAACGAGCTTAAAACGCGAAAGTTACACACTATTTTACACTTGTGCACTATTTCCTGACGTGAATAGTGTTGGTTCGTTTTTAATAAAATTTTTTGCGAAACTTTTTAGAATCACTTAAATAATATTTATACTTGTTTTAAACTTTATAAATATTATTTTATAAAGGCGATTAAATCATTTAACGATGACGAGAATACAAATACATGGTTAATATGTATTAAATGCGATTTAATTTCACAAACTCGATTAGATGGTGATGTAGCTATATAGAATTATATATGATGTTAGTTAATCAAGGTAATTAGTACTTATATGATCTATAATTTTTTAGGTTGCATTCGGGCGTTTTAGTGATGCATTTTCAATTGTGAAGTATATTATTGATTAACTCACTCGAGGTGAGTCTCATAGCCCCCATTTTACTTGTTGTAGGAACCCGTCTAACACTTCATATGCCGAACCACACGGATCGAATCTAGAAAATAAGAAAGAGAGGTGATGGTGTAGAGAGAGAGAGAAGAGAGAGAGATGAGAGAAAAAAAGATGTATTAGAAAAAAGATATTTGAGATTATGAGAATTAGGAACCCGATCTTCTTCACTTCATAACACAACACGGATCGAATCCAGAAAATAAGAAAGAGAGGTGATGGTGTAGAGAGAGAGAGAAGAGAGAGAGATGAGAGAAAAAAGATTTAGAAAAAAGATATTATGAGAATAGATTTTAGAATTAGATATTTTCATATGGGAAAATATCTATTTATATACCCCTACACATTTAATGTGACGCGAGGGATATTTAACTAGGACTCGGGCTCGGGTTTTGCTTGGGATTAAACCCGAAAAATATACAATATTAGATTAACTATCGAGCCCGATTCCCGATACTTTCCTATTACAATGTTAACTAATTGATTGACCGAGACTTAAATACATAATGAACTCACTTCGGGGGAGATTGTTAGCCTCAAAATATTGAGTCGAACATGAAGTTCGTTCATTATGTATTTAAGTCTCGGTCAATCAATTAGTTAACGTTGTAATAGAATATTATCGGGAATCGGGCTCGATAGTTAAACTAATATTGTATATGTTTCGGGTTTAATCCCAAGCAAAACCCTAGCCCGAGTCCTAGTTAAATATCCCGCGCGTCACATTAAATGTGTAGGGGTATATATATAGATATTTTCTCTTAGAAAATATCTCCTCTCATTATTTCTAAAATATCTTTTCTCTTTTTATCTCATCTCTCTCTCTTCTTTCTCTCTCTAAACCATAATCTTATTTCTAGTTTCTTGGTTCGATCCGTGTTGTGTAATATGAAGTGAAAGGGTAGATCGGGATCCTACAGTTATTAAGGAGACTTTTAAACATTGAAGCAAATTTTGGCATATGTAAAAGAGCATCCGCGAAACTAAG
>BQNB010026553.1:0-47224 GCA_026074375.1 Tanacetum coccineum | reverse complement strand
TTCTCTCTCTCTCTCCTTCTCCCTCTCCCTCTCTCTCTCTCTCCTTCTCTCTCTCTTTCTCTCTCTCTCTCTCTCTCTCTCTCTCTCTCTCTCTCTCTCTATCTTTCTCTCCCCCTCTCTCTCTTAAATATATAGACAAAAGGGTAATGTTGGTATTTTGTACATCTAAATCAACCCTAATAATAATTGCCAGCCTCCATCTTCATTTCATTTTTCTCCATTTGTATTTTTTTTAATTTTTTATATACTACTGTAGCTTTTATGCATTGATGTACAAGTTGTATTTTGTTTGTTGGATGTACACGTTGTATTTCGTTGTCGGATGTACGAGTTGATTTTATGCACATATTGTTAATTAATTGTTGGATGTACCAATAGTTTATAAGTAGTAGCAATTGTATCACTTGTACCAATTGTATCATACTAGTATTATTTAGGTGATGATGTACCGATTGTATCATTGTACCATTGTATCACTATACCATTTGTATCAGTTGTATTTTACTGTACCATTTTATCAGTTGTATTTTACTGTAGCATTTGTACAAGTTTTATGTTTCAATGTTCCAGTTGTATTTTTGCTTTCAGATGTACCAATGTATCATTTAGACTAATTATATTATAACTCGGTATCAAATAATCTAATGAATACTTGATGATGATGAATTAAATTGTGTGTCAATTCTTACGACTAAAGTCTGATCAAATCAAACAGTATATTCTATTATCAAAATGTGTCTTCCATAGACCTTAAATGTTAGTAGTTTATTACTGAAAAGAATAAAGCACATGTCATTAAATTTTTAATCTCATTACTACGCAGAAGAACCAGAAAGATTCCAACGGTTGTAATGTGGTTCTTTTTTTTTAACTATTTTAATGTTTGTTCTTTATTTATCAAAATGTGCTTCATAAAGACCTTAATGTTGTAGTTTATTACACATATGCCATTCATTAAATTTTAATCTCATTTAATACAAAACAAAAGATCCAACGGTTGTAATTGGTTCTTATTTTTACAATTTTAAGTTTGTTCTCACAATAACCCTCCTCTACATATAGAGTAGGGATCCAGTAAGAAGTAAATTAAAATAAGAAGTGGTGAGAAGTGACTAAAACCACACATTTGAGATGCAACGACTTGCATTAGATGCATTTTTATTCATTTAGATGCACCATTTTGAGTTTCGAACGTTAATTTGATGCGTAGATGGTGCAAATTGATTTTTATGATTTTGGCCCATGCAAAGGAACAAAAAACAAGAGATAAAATGAAATGCATATAATATATGTATATGCATATAATTAAAAGATAGAAAATACATTATGATGCATTATAATGCATCTAAGATTATAGAGATGTATCTAATTTAAGTCAGTGCATCTCGGATATGCGGTTATAGTTACTTCTTATCTTTCTTATTGTAAGAAAACTTTTTATTTGATCCTAACTCTCTATATATAAACACACACACACACATACACACACACACACACACACACACACACACACATATATATATATATATACACATAGATAAGAATTGTGATTATAGGTTTATTGGAAGCAATGTAAAGAATTAGAGTGAAAACAAAGTTTCAATGTCAATATATGAAGTCTCCCGATAGGCATCCACTAATTTGGTCATAAGTTGCTCATACGAACATTGATTTTGGTGATTTAAAAGGCCACGAGAAGAGGAAAGAGTGCTCTACAACTTTGAATTTGACAATTTGGGATGAAAGGCAAAGTTTTAATGTCAATATATGAAGTCTCCCGACATGAATCCACTATTTTGGTCATAAGGTGCTTATACGAACTTTGATTTTGGTTATTTAAAAGGCCACGAGAAGAGGAAAGAGTGCTCTACAACTTTAAATTTGACATTTTGGGAACGAAAGGTACAAATCCTACGCAAAATGTCTGTGTTCGACTGATTTAGTAGGTTCAACTAGGTTGTGACCAAATGGCCAAATCCGGCGAAGAAGGTCTGTATCTGCCAGATTTGGTAGGTTCTGTAGCAAGTATTGCATCAAATGAAGAGAATTAAGTTCTCATTAAGCATAAAACCAATCCTTCACCCTTATTAACTCACATAGGGGCATCTTAGGTATTTTCATAATATCTGCCTTAGGGCCAAAGTTTCTCAAATTTATAAGCCACACTATTGTTGATCAAGAGTGACTACTAACAAGAATTACTAATACTTACATACATACATAAACACATATAGTGTTTTTGCAAGAGGTTTTAAAGAATCCAATTAGCAAGACACCAACCACAAGATCGGAGGACCATCACCTTCACTCTATATCATCATCTTTGCAATTTGTGTAGGGTTTTGGAGGTCACTCACATGGCTATAAAACATGCACAACGGAAAATAAACAAACAAAATAATGTAGGCCAAAAATCTAATTACTTAGATCTCCTAATCAGTGATATAACCTAACCTAACACATATAGAGGGTGTTTAGGATTACTTACTTGTTAATCCTGCTACGCGTAAGCTTTACAACCATTTTTGATCTGCACGGAACACCTTCTTCTTGATCTTGATTCTTAAGAAACATGTCTATGGTTTTTTAGGAAAAATCACCACTCGCACTATGTCAGGTATGCACTAGTACTGCATAGGTAGAACTAAGGGTAAACCCTAATCGATTAGAATTTGACTTATGTCGACTTGCGATCGGATCACAAAGGGTTTCGAACCCATTGGGTGTTGGTCGACAAATCAACAAGTGAGGGAGAGAAGGGGAGAGTTTTAAGGTTTAGAGGAGAGTCATGAGTTGAATGATTAAATCCCTTGATTTCTCTTTGCAATTATAGGATACCTAGGAGAGTTCTAGAAGGATTAGGTAACCCTATAAATTATCCCTTAAGTATATGGAGTTAGATAAATTGTCAAATCCCCTCTTTGGGGGTTCAGTCAACTACCCACAACCCTAATAGCTTTGTGGTTTTATCTGTTACACTTAAACATATTTATTCCAGATAAATATTATACTTCGGATAATTACCGTTTACCCCTTAATGAAAACACTAACATATTTTCATTTCCTCACTACTCTCATATCATTTTGTAACTCGTTTCTTATTTTTAATTGCTTTTTCTGTTTAGTGTGCAACGTGTGACCCTTCGGCATTCCTGTGAAGGCCAGTTATGAAAGTCGTTGTTCTCTTACACATAATCCCTAAAGACTCTCACGTGCGCAAAGCAACAAAATAGGAACTACTTTCACTATACCAAGAGGTCTCGAGCAAGACATTGAAGTACCTAACTCACATAATTAAATTCAATACTCAGGTAGTGATTCACGAACCTCACCAACACCTCAACCGAGTTCAGGTATATGACCATATCTCTTCGCACTTTAAGATATTTTTGGAAAGTACAGACATGGATGTATATTCTCGTAATATTTTTGTTCTTTCTTTTTCTCGTGAATTTATTTGTTCTCCCATAGTGTCCTAGACAGTTTGCCTCATGGCCATGCTCTCACAAATCTTTTTCACACAATAGGCCTAAGTAAAAATATCATTCTCTAGTCATTTTAAATTTGAACTTTCAAATTTCCATCTTAGCCAATAAGCCACTTTGCCACTTTTCCTTACCTATACAAAATTTGGCATTAGCACACAACGTTACGCTTTTACGCATTAACTAGAAACTAAGCCTAAACCCAATAAAAAACATAGCCGAATGTCCTATCATCTCAACTCATTGGGATAGAACGCAGCGATCTAAAAACACTAATAAATTCTATCCATGTGGTCGCTTATCGATCACAACCACGTCCTACATTTTCCCCGCATGCATGTGAATTCAAGAGTTCTGCAAAAGTATCTTATTTTACAATAGTTGTTTTCATTATCTCAGTTCCCACCATGATAACCAGCTAAGGACACCTTTTAGAATGAAATGTCATTCAAAGTATCAAAATACGCTAAGTAGAATCTCATAGTGACATCTTATCTGATTTTAATGAATCTACGTCATTACTTCCGATTCTCGTTGATTGATTTAGCTCACACCCGAAAGTGCTGGGAGTAAGCAATCACTACTAAATCTTTCTAATGTTTCTTCCAAGAAGAACCTGTGAGCTTCACTTCTCAATCCTTTCAATATTATTGTATTTCTATATATGGACCTAAGAGAGTATTAGTACCAACGATTTAGCCTTACTAGATGATAAACCTAGCTAAATCGTAATGCACTCAACTTGGCGTTCATGATTCACTTCATTATGTACTCAAATATAATGAAACTTATTTCACAAATAAGAACCGTGACTCCTTGTTACTGATTCTCCTAACTCCATGTAAAATTTAGTACAAGCCCTCTTTGAAACCGCGATTTAGTTGCACTTTCCTGATTTGTGATCCCAGACTTCAAATCTTTTAAGTCACTTGACTTCTTCATTTGTTTATAAAAATCTCAAGATCAACACCTCCCATTGTGCCAAGTTATCTTGCTCCACTAAGCAATGTATGTTTTTTTAAGATCTTGATATCCTCCCACTTAATCTTCCAAATACTAGGAATTCTCCTGTAGATTATCCCATATCTATAATTTATGTCTTGCTTTGTACTGTTTAGTTAAATGGTCTAAAATTAATTTCCCATGCTCTCGCTTCTATTGCTCAACTTTGAGTGCATCTGCTCTGATTAGGTCCGGTTAAGGACTTTCAGCTTGTGCACATTATTTGATATTGTTTAACAAGTGTTAACCCGATTAACTATTCCTCATGTAAAGCATCTTCCGAATTTACGTGAACATTCAAAAGCATAATGAGATTTCACTCATGATCTACAAACTATGCCCTTTCAACTTTGACTTATAGATATAAAATACTACCCATTAGTATATTAGATTTACTCAATCTCTAGATTTCTGGAAATACCATCGCCAAAGTATTTATCTTTTATATGGAAAACTAGATGGGGGTTGAATAGTTTTGTCGTTTTCGTGTTTAAAATTAATCTTTTTAAAGCTTTAGATTTGAGTATATAATGAGATCAATTAATCACAACAACTATATAAGTGTAACCAATAAAGAATATATAAGACAATGATAAACAACTAACAAATGGAAAGATTAAACCGACACATAAGCATTTATAGTGGTTCGGCTACAAAGCTTCTCTTCGCCCTACTCCACTTCATGAGTATCTAAGTCAGGAGTTCAATGCACTATGTCAACAAGCTCAATTCAGGCGAAGAAAACCATACTACGTCGCTTAAAATATTTTCCGACACTAAGCTAAATGTCGAGTTCTTCTCATGATAGAACCAAACCTTTCACCCATGTATTTCAGGACCAAAATACTAATCGGATCACTCACGTATTTTCAGGACTAAAATACTAACCGGATCTAACTAAGGTATATGTTTTTATGACTATGAACTTGATCTACATAAAGAATGTAAAAAATGTTATAACAACTAAGACTAGACTAAACCAACTCGTATCTCCATATAACTTATGTTCTTGACTTGCATTATATGTGGATGAAGATTGGATCAGTTTAAATGAGATTAAACAAGTATAATGCTTAAGAATTAGGGGTTTAATGATACTGAAAATGGATAGAAAGTTTTGCAAGAAAGAGTGGTTTGGAATATGAGAAATGAGCTTCTATTTATAGGTAAGGGAAACCAGGTCCGCGCCTAGATGGTGCGATGGTTCCCTTATCAATTTGGGAACCGTCCCCTATTTAAGGGAACTATCCGTACTTGGGAATCTGGCCCTTTTGTCTTTTGTGGTTACTTGTGTGTAGGTATTATTTATTATCAAGTTTTACATGTATATATTTTGCCAAAATTACCTAAAACAACACTAACGGGCAGTGTGCCTAATCAGTTGTAGCTTTGTTGGTAAGTAGGGCATCGATCACTAAGAGCGAGAACTTAATTTCTAAGTCTATCAATATTTTAGTTATCTAAGTTAGATTTAACCTATCTAATCTATGTTAATTCTAAGTTAAACCTATGTTAAACCTAATTCTAACAGATAAGGGGGTTTTCAGTCCGATAGACTGGCACAGGTTTGGCGGTGACTTAAATCTACTTCCGCTACCAAAACACACGCAAGACAATAATCAAAAGATAAAAGAGCGGTCAGGCCAATTTCAATGGAACTGTATTAACCATGATTAATCAAATAGAACATTGGTTTGTTTATTTGGTGGAATGAATGACTTATTTCGAGGGTTATATCTTTCCTAGATTTAGGTGGTACTTCTTCCTAAAACCTAGATACGTCGAATTCTGTCATAATTAAACGCATCCGCATAAAGTATTTTCTTTGTTGATTATAATCTATCTTATGAGATTAATAATGGTGATCTTATTAAACCCTAACCCATCGGAAATTTACCCACTTACTGCTTAACGGCTCTTTATATACTAGTAGTCTATTGTCCGAGTCTTCACCAAGGAAATCAGAACGTTATTTGTTGATCCCAGGTTACCTGCTAGTCCAACTTGTTCACTAAACCAATGGTAAAGATAGGTCAATATTTGTGATCCTATGATTCTAGATATATAAATTTCAATATGGAGAGCCATCTCAGCATCTAGCTAACTTGGTCGGTATCACTAGACCCAGTTGAATGATAGGTCACATATTTAAGCACATAGACAAATATGAATTGATAAACATAATCAAAAATCAATGATAAATTAAGCAATCGATATAAACAAACCAAACATTAAATTATCATAATCATGGCTAATACCCAAGGGTAATAGCCCTTAACCATTATAATGTATACAAGCATAATAGTGAACAACCAAGATAACCTAACCGAGTTAAACGAATGATACTAAAAATTCAACGATTATTAAGAGTATGAGAATTACAAGGTGTTTCCTATGGAATTAAGCGTGTTGCGAGACCTTCTTTGCTCCTCTTGTCTTCTGAAAATCAACTTTTATGGTTAGGGTATCGTAAATATGATCAAGCACACCTAAAACTCGTTTTTAGGTCTTCTATTTATAGTGTCTGGAATTTCTTCGATACGCTGTATTGGTCGAGATCAATACGACGTGTTGGGAGTTTTCTTGGAGTAGGGACCACGTTTAATATCTTCCAGAATATTTAATTACTCAAAATAGAATACGATGTATAAATGTCTTCTGGATACGGCGTATAACTCTTTAATTCTTCGTGGTTTCTTGTGAAGTGCAGGCACAGATACGCCGTATCTTCCTTGATGGATACGGCGTATAGAATGTCAGAACAATATTCTTTAGATTTCTTCGTTTAAGCTCCAAAATGCGTGCCTTTTAGCTAATCTTCACAAAGTACTCCATAATTACTGCAAATCTCAAATATAAACGATTAAGTACCAATTCTCGCAATAATTATACAAAATGGGTAAGAATCATGGAATAATTAATTGATGCTTATAAAGTGAAGTTATTGATGTGATAAATAAAAAATTTACTCTTAATACTGACGACACATTAGTGGCCCATTTAGAATTGTGTCAAGAGAAGGAGAAAGCTACTTCATCACCCTTACTGACGACTTTCGTCTTTATGGTTATGTCTAAGTGCTGAAACATAAAAATGAGGTGTTTAAACCTTTTAAAGTTTTTCAAAAGGAAATACAAAATCAACTTGGAAAGACCATAAATGCTCTACGTTCTGATCATGGTGGAGATTTATGAGTCAGGATTTTTTTTGAATCGTCTAAAGGAGCATGGAATAGTTTCCCAACGCAATGATGAGTCAAACTACTATACCCAAGTCCTTTTGTGGAACCTTGCTAGACATGGTCCTCTCCATAATGGTGTGTTTGAGAGGAGAAATAGAACCTTTCTAGACATGGTTCGCTCCATGATGAGTCAAACTACTCTACCCAAGTCCTTTTGTAGCACTTGAGTCTGCTGCATGCATTCTCAATATGGTTCCAACTAAGAAGGTTGAAAAGACACCATACAAAATATGGCATGGTGATGTGTCGTTGTGCGTATGTATTATTTGTTATCAAGTTTTACTATTTATATTTTTCCATCTATACTTAGAACAACACTAACGGGCAGTGCACCCGATCAGTTGTAGATTCGTTGGTAAGTAGGTTGTCGATCACTAAAAAAGAGAACGTTAAAACTTAATTATTAGTATTTTAGTTATTTAAGTTAGTCCTAAGTTATACCTAAGTTAAACCTAAAGTAATGGTAAAAAGGGGGATTTCAGCCTGAGAGGCTAGCACGAGTTTGGGTTTACCTAGACTGAGATTGGGCGATCAACACACACAAGCTAATACTTAGAAGATAGAGAAGCGGTCAAGCCTATTGTAAGGAAAACGTATTAACCATATTTAATCTAATAAAATGATAGTTTTAGATTATAAGTGCAATAATTGTCTTATCTCGTTGTTGATATATCATTCCTAGATTTAGGCGGTACTTCTTTCTAAAACCTAGACATGCTAATTCTGTCATAATTAAACACATTCGCATAAAGCAATCATGGTTGATTATAATCTATCTTAGAAAAAAATATTGGTGATCTTATTGGATTCTAGCTCATTGAGACTTTACTAACTTACTACTTAATAGCTCTTTATATACTAGTAGTTCACTGTCCAAATCTTTACCCAAGGAATCATAACGTTATTTATTGATCCTAGGTCACCTGCTAGTCCAACTTTGTTTACTAAACCAGAGGCAAAGATAGGTCAATATTTGCAATCCTATTATTCTAAATATATAAATTACAATTTGGAGAGCTATCCCGGCATCTAGTCCACTTGGTCCGTTTTCTATATCCAGTTGAATGATAGGTCACATACTTAATCACATAAACGAGTATAAATTGATAAACATAAAGCAACACACAACTTATAAGATGCAATGGAGATAAACATAAACCAAACGTTAAATAATCATAAACATGGCTAATACCTAAAGGTATTAGCCAATAATCATTGTAACGAATACAAATATCATAGACGATCGATTAAGGTAACCTAACCAAGTTAATGAATGATACCAAAAACCGACGCGTAATTTTGTGGATATAGAATTGACAAGGGATTCTTACTATGGATTGAAGGGCGTTGCGGAGAACTTAGTTGCCTTCTTCTTCTACTTCTAAAAGTCAAACCTGGTGGTTAATGCCTTCTTCTCAGTCTTTGGTATATTTTTTGCACACTAAATTTGTATTTAGGGTTCGGTATTTATAGCCTCTGGAATTAAGTCGATACGCCGTATTGGAAGCAGTCAATACGGCGTATCAAGGTTTTCTTGGAGTGGGGACCACGATAAATATCTTCCAGAATCTTTCATGAACCGCTAGTGGATACGGTGTATGAGTCTTCATGGATACGGAATATTGATCTTTATATCTTCATGGTTTGATGTGTCGTTGTGTGTAGGTATTATCTATTATCAAGTTTTACATTTATATTTTGCCATTATTACCTAAAAACAACACTAACGAGCAGTGTACCTGATCAGTTGTAGCTTCGTTGGTAAGTAGGGTGTCGATCACTAAGAGCGAGAGTGTTAATATCTAGTTTATTAATATTTTAGTTATCTATGTTAGTACTAATTTAATCTAATTTATGTTAAACCTAAGTTAAGCCTAAACTAATGATAAAATGGGGGGTTTCAGTCTGAGAGACTGGCACGAGTTTTGGGTTATTCTAACTTGGGTTTTGAGTTACAAGTAAAAATATAAACTCCACATAACGAACCATAAAACTATGTATCAATCCAAAAATTTCAGGTTCTATATTATTTAAACTATCCAATAATTATTTTGAATTATATATGTTTCGTTTGAATTTGACGTAAAACTAGGAAGTTATCCCGCGTAAATTCTAAAAAACATCATCGGACGCGTTTCGGCTTCGGACTTGGATTAGTCAACATGTTATATGCATTATTTTATCATTTCAAAGTGTTACGTAGTTTACGTACACTTCTGGTTATGATTTTTACGTTTTCGTGTACAAATTACGTTTTTCGCGTTTTTGATCAAACAGAACCCTGGAAACCCGTCATCTTTTCATGAAAACCCTACTTATCGTATATCTCAGGTTTATAAGTCCAAAATTTCATGGAGAAACCTCATCCTCTACTCAATTCACACGCACACACACACAAATCTAATTAAATGAGAAGGAATCTTTCACCTTTAATTTAAATTTTAACACACACATGCAAGATAGTGACACTCTTGTATTTAACCTCCCCTCCCCTTTTTTTGTTACTCCTAGCCGAATACATACACACACACACATGTAGTGTGTGTTGGTCACTTATACACTAAAATATTTGTCCTAAACCCTAACCCTTTTAGTATAAATACCATACCTTATTTCATTTTAGGGTACCATTCATTTTACAAAGCCACAAAAACTTTTCTCCTCTCCTCCTTTGTTCTTGAAGCTCATGACCACCATCACCCTTAATAGGGTTTCCATACTTTTGATTTTCCTTCAAGATCCAAGTGTTCTAGGTTGATTATTAGTCATATCTAAGGTGGTTTCAAGTGTGGGTTGAAGGATTTCAAGGTTTTTGCAAGATTTACAAGTTAGGGTTTTATATATATATGGCGTTCCCTTCCAAAGTTGTGAAATTTGAGTTAAAAATGCTTTATGAGTGAGTTAGACCTTGTTTTCATCAAGCTATTTTCGGACATTTAATTTTATATAAGAAAACATTTTCAAGCGGGTGAAGTCCATTTTGGTTTCGAAAACCTTAGAAAATATTAAAGTAGTGTTTTGATATTATTACGAAGGGTTAGGAGTTTTCTAAAAATGATAATTCGATGACGTTGAACGTTACTAAAAATAGTAAGTTAGTGTATATTAGCGAGATAGAAATAAAATGTAAGCGTTAGGGTTTCACTAGTGCGTTTATGGAAATATGGATACGACAAATATAGGGGACGCTATTAACGTCCTGAAACTAAAACTTTCCTAAAATAGAAACTTTCTATAAATAGTAACTTTCCGAAAATGGTAACTTTTCGTAAGAATGGCGCAACGTTTACATAAATCTAATGAGTTCGTAAAGACATGTTTTTACTAAATAAACTAAAGCACAAACACTCATGTATGTCTATTTCTTTTATAAATATTATCTACAACGTTTCTTTATTTATTTCTCGTTCTAAAGCGCGTCTTATAATTAAGTCGCGGTTAGAGTCGTTCGGATACATTATTCTCTTTATTGATTTACTTGTTCACCATTTGCTTAAGGTGAGTTCATAGCCCCACGTTTTACAATTCTTTTACTTTACTACTTTGGGGTAAGAAACAATGCTTGCTTTTAAAATATTAGACACAAGTACTTTTTGTTATCCTTCCAGTTTACGTGCTGCCTAAGTAGCAAATAGACCACTAATGCCCGAACTATTATGAACCGTTAATTTCAAGACTTATCTTTTAACTATGCTCGTTGTCATTTTGTCAAACTTAATTATGCTTCCGCTACTTTTAATTCCATTTGAATGATATGTAAAACTTGTTTACTTTTAAATTAATGCAACGAGTATAAATTTTTCAAACGTCCATGATTAGTGGTCATTCTTTATTGCTTTGTGTTCGAAATATCATAACGTCATGCCCCTAGACACGTATTCCGTCTAGGCCCCGTTTGGGGGTGTGACAGATTGGTATTCAGAGCCAAGGTTATAGAGAACCAGGTAGAATATCTAGGTCCGGTCTATAACCAGTATGTGATCCTTACGTGCTTTTATGTGTGCCTTATACGTGCTTTTACTATAGCGTATACGTGAGTATCATTTTGCATTGAGCCTACTATGATATGGGTTTACCTCTTCCCCACGTTTATCGTTCCCTGCGTTTGTGTTTCTTTGCGTTTATTTTTGCCCTTGAGCTCTATTTTGCTATGAGCTTACGTTTGTCTTGCGTTTATCTTTTCTTTGCGACTACTTTTTCCTTACGTATATTTCCCCACCTGTTTGTATAGAAGTTGTCTATATAAATACTAAACTTTTCAAATACATTGTGAGTGACACAATGGTCTCGTTTATTCTAAACATCGTGAGTAATACGATGGTCTTTAAAACTTTTCACGACTTCACATTATATCGTTTTGCATAACTTTGAACACCCGCTCCATATTGTTGAAACACCTACGTCATCTCATTACGTCTCAATTTTTCTTACTTCTCGTAACTTCTAGAAACATGCTGGTTAATTCGCACGCAACTTTAACCCATCACCTCATAACATTCCATATTTGGAAACACGACTTTTGAAATTCGACTTATTTTATCTTCTTTACTCCGTTCGATTTTGAAGAAAATACCGACAATAAGACAAGGAATGAGTTCCACAAGGATCGAGTGTATTATAACCTAATGAATTGCTAATGCTATTAAAGCTATTGTTGTGTATGAGTCAAGAATCCACATGGCTCACGACTAAATGGATCATGTCGTACATTAGGAAACCGAGGTGGTAAGGAATGCCAACAACAAAATGAACGACAAAAGGGCAGTGAGAGCTTACATTGCTAGACCAAATAACAAAATTTGATATGTACCCTTCTACAACAAACGTAAGTTGCACCACACTGGGCCATGCACTATGAAGTGTAACGAATACGAGAGAGTTGGCCATATGACTAGAGATTGTAGGAGACCCGTTTCAATAACGACTTAGAGATCGCAGTGGCAAATTTAAAACTTGAGATACCTATTATGAGTATGGAAAATCAGGACATTACGAGAGTGATTGTCCAAATCTGAACTGTGCGAACCGTATTTGGGAGGTAAAAGCCCGCATGAACTCTAACGCCGTCAAATATAATGCTAATTCTTAAGGAGAGATTTCTCCTGCCTTGCCTAGTGAAACCTAAATAGACTTGGACCGTAACCCCTAAGAGTTTGCACTAGTACTTCCTTGTGAATTTTGTGTATCGAGTGGATGATTCTAAACCCTCTATTCATTTTGTGTCATGACAATTTCGTCAGTTACACTTCAATTCTCTAAAATTTATGTAAGGTACTCCTCAAATCTATTACCATCTTACAACCCATTTCACTATTATTTTGTAAACCGTTCTACTAGTATAAACTATTTGGATGTTATCGTATAAACTATACTAGTATCGTCTTATAAACAGAGTTACTGTCATTTATAAACTATATATATATTTTTTATTTTCTCTCCTGTCAGTCTATGAACCGGTTTGCTAAACAGCTTATTAATCACTTTACTATCGTCTTATAAACCATTTCACTATTGGTTAACAAACTATTATGATATCATCCTATAAACTATTTCATTATCGTCCTATAAACCATTTTGTCTTCTACTATCATCTCATAAACTATTTTCACCATCATTTTACTAACTAACTTATTTTCATCTTTTAACTTATTTTGTTGTTGTTTATAAACCCTTTTACCATCATTTTATAAACCATTTTGCAAACACCTTATAAACTATCTTGATGTCATTCTGTAAACCATTTTTCCAACATCTTCTAATTATCCTATGATTACCTCATAACTTATGTGACTGTCATTTAATGAAATAATTTATTTCCATCTTATAACCTATTTTACGGTCATTATTAAACTCTTTTACTACCCTATTATACACTACTTTGTAGTCTTCTTACAAACCATTTCGTAGTCACCTCATGAACTATTTCGTTGTCGTTTATAAACTATTTCACTGTCAATTTATAAACTGTTTTGTCGTCATCTTATGAACTACTTCGTGTCTTTTATAAACTATTACGTTGCCACTTTATAAACTATTGGGTTGTCAGCTCGTAAACTATTTGTTACCATATTATAAACCCCTTACTGTTACATTATAAACCGTCACATAATTTTCTCGTAAAGTATTTTGCTATCACCTCATAAAATATTTTCCGCTATCTTACAAAATATCCTGTGTCGTTATATAAACTACCTTGTTTTCATTGTTACGAACTGTTATGCTACCTTATAAACTATATCGTTTATACCGTATAAGATTTTTAAAAATAAGACTAGTTTGAGGAAATGAGCCTTTCATTGTTAGTCCTTAAATTATACATAGCTTGATCACCTATGTATAACTCAGGAAGGACTATGCTATGCTGGGAGGAGTCGCCATAAAATTTTGTCAATTTACCCTTACTTTCTGATTCTACTTTCTTTCTTTTCCCTGCATTGTCAATGGGATTAGATTATACTCATGTTTTATTAATATTTTACGTGCGTATTCGCGAGTCGTGTCGGTCACGTGTACTCGTATCCGTAAGCGTCATAACTAAGCAGATTTTCCTCAAACCTTAGCATATAGAAGCACCATACCCTTAGCTGAGAGACCGAATTTTACTCCTTGTAGTCATGATAATTATGGATTGTAAGAACTCAGAACGTAACAATATTATCACTCTAATTAGATTATAACCAAGAGAACTAGGAGATTCCCTTCAATATATTTACCTTTTAGTGAGTTAAAATCATGAAGATTATGAGGTTCTCGTACCAACAAGACTCATACTGGACCTGAAGTTAAAACAAAGGATGCAATTATTGTAAGTACATAGAACCCAGCTGATAGAAGTTTCGAATTCACTATTTTCTTAGACTTCGACATGACATCGTTTCAACCGCCTTAGACCTTAAGTACACTGTAGAGTTAGCTAACCGGGAAATAATAGGAACCGATTTTATAATTTGAGGTTGTACCCTGAACTTTCTAAGCCACCCGTTCAACATCGACTCAATGCCCGTAGAACTTGGTAGTTTTAACGGTGTCATCAGCATGGATTGGTTGTCAAAGTTCCGCGCCATAAATGTTTGTAATAAGAAGCTTATCTGTATCCCATAGGTTATGAAGCCTTAATGATTCAACGCAATAGGAGTGATGGGTATGCATCGATAATTGCTAGTGAGCAGAGAGCTGAGTTGTTTGGTAGGATTCGTACATTAGAGCGGGATAACATGAGACTCAGAGGCATGTTAATTGTTGAGAGGCAGAGAGTTAGCCATCTCCGGCGTAGTATGTCGTATGCTCAGAGGGATTTATAAGACTCAGTTCCTCACCCTGGGGAGCTCCAATATTGTTCGTCAAAATGAATGATGGATCCTTCAGGATATACATCGACTACCAAGAATTGAATAAGCTAACCGTGAAGAACCGTTACCCGCTACCTAAGACTGATGACCTTTTTCGATCAACTACGAGGATCTAGCGTTTACTCGAAAATCGACCTAAGTACTAGTTACCACCAACTAGAGTTCGAGAAAAGGATATTCTAAGACCGCATTTAGGACCCATTATGGACATTTCAAGTTTCAGGTCATGCCATTTTGTTTGACCAGCGCACCAGAGGTATTCATGGATCTCATGAATCGGGTGTGTAACAATCCGTATTTTAGGTCATTGTACGACGTTATATAATCCACTATTTATTTTTAGTCTCGTACGCGTTTGCTTTTAATTTTAATTGTTAAGTTAAATCGCGTAAGGTAAAAATTATCATTCAACGTAAACGGGCATCAAACAATTAAATGTTTACGTCAAGAAAGTGTTAAATAATTGTTTGGAGAATAATTATTATCTTTGCACATTTTATTTTTATTGGTTACGTAAAGTGTTTACGTTTCACGATAAAATACGTTTAGGCATTCCCACCAAATCTTTTCTAGCTTCACATTACCAATTATTATACCTAATGCTAAAGTTTTATAAAAATTCACCTATGTTACTCATGTAGCTGATTTGTACATAAAGGAACCACTAATGACTAAATGTTACAAGTATACACATTATAATAATTACCTTTACAACTTATAAACTACAAGTAATACTAGATATTTGCAAGACTTCAAAATACAAACTAGTACTCATTTCCCCCCCCCCTTATATTTTGGATGGAAATGTTTGTCCCAAGGGGACAAAGAGCACACCAATCGACTCAATTTGATCTTGTACAACATAGCTTATTAACCTAAGCATGACTAAGATATCTTGGTCCTTAAGACTTCCTTAAAACCCTCAACATGTATTAATACTTATATGTGTGGTCTTGGACTAGTCATAAGTTATATATAATGGAAGCATCTAGTTAGAACACACACACAACTTCATTTCTTTAGTGAAAACAACACAATACAAACTTTGTTTCTCTCCTAGCCTACGACAAAAATCAAAACCCTTAAACAATCCATACTCATAATTTGTTTTCAACATATAAAGTGTTCTGTACAACATATCTAAGACCTACCAAGAAAGGTTAGAAGGTTATAGTTAAGCTTTTACATGGGTTAAGCAAAAAGGGTTTAAGAGTAGGGTTCATTGGAATTAGGGTTTTCTTTGTATTGGAAGCTTGGGTTTATTATCTAAACTAGGGTTTAGATCTTATTGTTCATCATCTTACATCATATTAAGGTTATCTAAAACCCTTAAACTCTTTACATTTGTGATTTCATATGTATATTATGTTTATATAGTTAATCACCATCTAGGAAACTTATTAACTTGTAAAATGGATTTTTACACTAGTTCATGGTTTGATGAACTTTGTCACATGTTATATGAATGTTAAATACATGTTAGAATGGAAGTATAAGTATTATACAAGTGTTGGTTTCTTTATAAAGAGTATATAAACTAGTTACCTAAAAGGTTTACTTATTAAGTTTATAAGTAAATGAAATACAAGGACTTGTTATCATGGACACACTTGGACAAATGATGGACTAAGGAACTTAAATATATGAGACATGCGATATAAATGGTTGTAGATAGGGGTGTCAATCGGGTTATCGGGTCGGGTTAGAGGCTTATCGGGTCGGGTCTATCGGGTTTTAAAAAAATAAAAACTAACCCGCAACCCGACCCTATAAGGTATCGGGTCTATTGAGTTCGGGCCTATCGGGTTGCCGATTATCGGGTCGGATTTATCGGGTTATCGGGTTGCATCTCACAATTTGCCTCATTCATTAAATTTACCACCAAACATGACATTAACTTACAAAGTTACAACACTTAATTTCCTTGATAAATGATAGTTACAATAAGAATACTAAATATTTGATAACTAATTAAATTACTAAAGTAGTAAATTATGTAACAAAACGTCAGTACCCATGTATTATTCATTCATTTGAACATGCAAAATTTATTGACTATACAAGGATAGCTATATAAGAAACAATTACATTTCTTTAATAAATCTTGTTGGAGTAATTTACAATGATTCAAACATAGGAGTATATAAGACAATATATATAATCAGAACATAGGAGTATATAAGACAGTATATATATAATTATTTGTGTGGAGGGTTTTATAATATAATCACTATAGTAAGGCATGTACATATTAAGATTATCTCTAAAATGGGTTACTGATTAAAATTTGTGACAAAAAATGTAATAAACAAGTTTAGTTCAAAATTTATAGATTTTTAAATAGTTATTATGGCTTATCGGGTTTATCGGGTCAACCCGCTAACCCGATAACAAAATAATTAAGACCCTAACTCGACCCTATAAGGCTATCGGGTTTATCGGGTTGACCTGATAAACCCGATAACCTAAGTTGAACCCAAATCAACCCGACCCTATAAGGTCTTATCGGGTTCGGGTCGGGTTCGGGCAGGGTCGGGTTTACCCATTTGACACCCTAGTTGTAGAGGACTTGTAACAAAGTGACTAAACTAAAAAGTTATAAAAACAAGTATTAAACACATTTTAGCAAAATGATCAAAAGTTTCTGTTTTAATTCGAAATATAACATATTTATTTTATATTTTTATAAAATACTAAAAGTTACAAGGATCGTAGGCATGTAGAGAACTCGAAAAACCAATTTGTAACGAAGAAGATACGGCATTTGCAAGTTATACGATAATAAACGCGTTTATAAAAGAAATTTTATAAAAACTTATTAACATTCACCTCTGATAAAAATTATTGGTTATTTTTATCAGATAGTATATATTTTTAGGATTCCAAAACATTATGAATCATAATTTTTCGATCAATAACGAAGGAGTTATGAATTTTTCCGTGTTTACGATAATTAAAGTGTATAAAAATAATTTTATAAACTATGAACAGTAAAAATCACTATTCATCTTAGATACATTTTGGGAAAATACATTAGTTAGATAAAACCTTTAATTATGAAGACGTGCTCGAAAGAATCACTAAAATCGGAGTTAAAACGAATAAGATACGATATTTACGAGTTTACGACGATTAATTTTATAAAAGTATATGAACAGTAAAAAGTACTGTTCACCAGAGGACTTAAAATATGAAAATGTAATATTTTGATAACTCGTCTTAATACGAAAGTTTGAACATAAGAAACGTAAGAAACAGACTTAAAACGAGAAAGTTATGCCGTTTTCACTAAAGAGATATTTATAAACGTTTTTACTTTATAAATATGATTTCACAAATACAATTAAATGGAGATGTAGCTATGTAGAATTATATACGGTATTAGTTATTTAAAGTACTTAGTACTCATACGGCCTATAATTAATTAGGTTGCATTCGGGCATATTTGTGACCCATTTTTACGCATTTGATTTACATTGTTAACTCATCCACTCGAGGTGAGTTCATAGCCCCACGTTTTACATTTATAATGATTTACAAGTTTCAGGGTGAGAAACATATGCATGTTTTACAATTGGACGCAGGTGGACATTTTACATTACGATTACGTGTTGCCTAAGTAGCGATAACTCTCTGAGCTCATTATCATGAACTGTCAATTACTTGTTGTGAGCACGAATGTTATAAATAGATCTATTTGGGATTGACATCCCCGTTCGGGTGAGTCATGCTCACTGTGCCGGTATGCCGGACAATGAACGTATACCATGTCGGATTTAGGATGTTGCGGGTTAGAACATCATCATGGGCAATGTTGGAAATTTATATTGCAATCCATACATGTCGAGCTTCAGTATCATGAGCTTAGGGAAACGTAATTAAATTTTATGGTGTTTGCATCTGTTGCATTATCATGGGGAAATCTTGCGGTCCTACATTATACATTTTACAAACCTATGAATTCACCAACATTATTGTTGACGTTTGTTGAACGTTCTAAGCTAATGTTTTCTCAGGAGATAAAAGGTACAAGACAAAGGGATACATTGGGGTCGTTTATTTTGGAAGTCGTATGCATAAAAGTTTTGGTTTTTTTTGTGAAACAAAATAGCACCAGATATAAGCAACAAACTATAACAACTTAAACAATTCCCCGGCAACGGCGCCAAAAACTTGATGTGTGTTTTCCAAGCTTTAAATTTATAATAACTAGAAATACCGATTTTTACTAAAAACACAACACTCGGGAAGTATACCCGTTCGTGTATAGTATAGCTTTAGGTAAGTCCAGGTCGTTCCATGGGAATTGAAGTTTTCTTAGTTTGTAATTAAGGTGCTAAGGTTAATAAGATTGTCACGGATCAAATTAACCAAATCGTGCATATATCGAATATTATAAAGAAAACAATGAAAAGATGATTCAATCAAATGATTAAGGTATGTTTGTTTAGGCAATGATCACTTAGATAATGATGTGTTTGAAATAGTGTTTATAAGTTTAGAAAATAGAGTTATCACAAGTTATAAATCCTTTCGGCCTTTAAATATAACTAGTGATTATATCGATTAATAACAACAAATCCTTTCGGCCTTTATAAGTTATTATAATCAATAAATTTAGTGGAATGATTAAACACATATATAAAAGAACCCTTTCGGCCTATATTCTTGTATAAAATATGTTTTACCAATTCAATAAATACATATCCAAACACTACATATCAAAGATCACATATAGCCCAAACAAACATAAGATCACTACTCCATAATCAAAGTAACAAAACACATAACATTCATTATGAATTTAATAAAGATCAAAGGATAAACAAAATTATACCAAATTCCAAGAGCAAAATATGGTGATTTCACATGAATTTCCCACGAACATCTTATTATATTCAAAGCAAAATCCAGAAACTATGAACAATTCTGTCACAATTGATTATAGATTTAAATAAACACTTCTATTATGCTTCTTTGATGGATAAAAACCTGGGAATTGATGGTGGAGAGTGGTGGTAGTCGATGGTGGTGATGGTGGTGTTGGTGGTGTTTGGAGCAAGGGTTGCCAAGCCTTATTCTCCAAAAATGCCTATTATAAGTGTTAGAAACGAAGTGGGGAGTTGTGTGTGAGGATGTATAAAATGAGGGAGCCAAGGCCTCCTTTTATAGGCTGAAATCAGGCAGAAGTGCGGCGCACACAAATGTTTGTGTGGCGCACTTAAGGAGTTAATGCACTCAACATTTATTGGGACTTAACCGTTTCTTTTGGAAATTTGAACGAAAGTGCGGCACACAAGAAATATTGTGCGGCGTACTTCTTTGGTTTCTTGGATCTTTCTCTTGTAAATTGTATTTGTGATGATATGATAAGAGATATCTCATCCAAAGCATCATAGGGAGGTATTTATAGGCTAGAGATAACTTGGGGACCAAGTTGAGAATGTATGCGGATGTATTTTGGGCCAAGTTCGCGAATTAATTGCATCTCCATAAAGTATGTTATACTCATTTGTAAAACCGGCTGCTTCAGTAATATTTTAGCTTGTGAACGTTTTTCTAAGTTGTAGATAATTGAATTCTCTTTCGTATGACCTAGTACGTATGACCGAGTTATGACCAAAAGAGTAAACATGTGTCGGGAGATCTTTAACTTTACTTATTTCTTCGTTTAAGCTTCAAATCTTCGTGTAATCTTCCGTTTTCTTTCATGACACGTACCTAGAACATATAATAGCAAATATACTTGATTAAGTACCAAAAGTTCATGAGAAATGATCAAATAAATGCAAATAACGCCGCCGAAAATATGTATAATTTAGGCGTTATCAAATCCCTCCACACTTAGCTATTGCTTGCCCTCAAGCAATTAAAGCGAGAAAACAAGATCATTTATCGTGACGTTGAGAAAAAATCATTTTAGCATTAACAAGTGTTTACCAGTTTTATAACTTTTCAGGCATAGACATATAACAGAGCACCTCACACGGGAAAAGTGTTTGTTTTTTAATTCACACGAGTCACTCAGATAGGGTTTTATATTTGTGAAGTCACTCAATTGCACAGACATAATCTAGGTCGCTACCATATGCTTGTACTAGACACATAAACATGCCCGTTGCGGCGTGAGCACCTAGACAAAAATCTCAAAGAGGCAAAACGTGATAACGATGAGGGTGAATAGCAGATACTTGTTTCCATGTGCCAGAACTTTGCCTTATACTTTGAACTTTTATTATTTTTTTCTTTTCTCTTTTTTTTCTTGCTTCCCCTTTTTCTTTTTTTAGATGAATTCTTTTCATTACAGGTATTGTGATAACTAAGGCTGGCACAAAACTTCTTCTTCAACGAGCATATTTTTCTTGCTCTTGGGATACTTCGAGGATCTCAACATTAAAAGCGAGTGCTGCAGATACATGATTACATAGGGATTTATTTCACCTCATATCATACGACTTTGTCTATAAATTAACCTCACTGCGGTCTAGTAAATGATGATCAAGCACAAGTTTTAGAGCTACTAAATTACTGGCCCACTCATATAATTTTCAACCAATACCAATGCTCTAGAAAAGGCAACAAAACCACATATACACATCCATAACGATTGAATAGATACACATGATTTCTCATTCCTTAACTCGAACAAGCTAAAGGCATCAATTATCTTGGGTATCAAAGATGGGTACCCAAATTCCTTAAGTTCTAAATCCTTACAATTTTAGTAGGTTGATTTTTGTGCTACTTAAAATGCCAATCCAGTTGGATTTGCCTTACTAAGCGTATGAATTTTTTAAGCAATATATAAAATTTTAAATTTTTAGAAAATATCGGTTGAAAGTTTGAAAATTCTGCAGGGCAAACATGGAGGGACATGATTAATTTTTCCTATTTGCTACCCCTCCACACTTAAGTTGAACATTACCCTCAATGTGAGAGCTGATAAATATAGAAAATATGGGAAATTAAGGGAAAACGGTACTTCTTGGGGTTCTTAATTTCTCTGTTGAATTCTGAAAAGTATGGCGCCAAACGAAACGCCAAGCATGTGTATTCTACCACATGTAATATAATACTTCAATTATATAAGTCTCCAAGTGTAAAATGCCAACCACCAATCCAAGCTCCACCTGTTTTATTTAATCTGCAAAATAGACACAACTACGAAAACCGTAAAATACTAAAGCGTACTTTCGTAGGCACCACGGTTGCATTTAGCGCATGCAACAAGCCTTCAAACTCCTCAGTGTCCCGAGTGGAAGAGTTATAGTCTCATGAGGGTTTCCAGCGAACACACCCACAAAGTTCGTAACATTCTTTTTGGATGCAGAAATCGAGATACGCGACACACCGGCCGGATGCGTGACATACTTAAAGACTACAAAGTTTTTGTTTTATATATATATTTTAATTATTATTTACTATTACTATTATTATTATTATTATTTTGATTTAAGATACCTTAACAATACGATTCAAGTGGGAATGATCCACATTTAAACGTTGAGGGTATGGGATTTTTGGTATGTACTCACGGAATGGATATTCATTTGTTTTAACCACTTGATAGTCCCTTTTTGATGTTTTAATAGGTTTATATTTTCCGATTTTATTGTTAACGATGATAGGAGGGTGTGGATCTTTTGAGTCTTCGAAGGATCATCAGATTTTCCACTCCCGGTGAATACGACATTCACTTGCTCGGTGTGAGCTTGAGGATGAGGTTGTGGTTCAGTCCTATCGGTTTGTTCTGAAGATATGTTTTGAGATTTCGACCACTCATCCAATATTTTTCCATCTTTTTAATTTTAATTTGGAAATTCTTTTCATTTTGCTTTATTTTTAAAATCATATCATTAACGTTGTTCTTGAAAAACATACTTGTAACTCTTTGATTATTCAATAATTTAGTCATTAATTTTTCAAAATCAGTTTTAGATTGAGGTTCTTGGTTGATAGGTTTAGACTTTTTGTTAGGTAAACTACTGGTGGTTTTACCATCGTCTCGATCAAAAAGTTTATCATGAACGGTTCTCATGCTACGGATACATCTTTTGAAATCTTCGAGATCATTTTTCACATCATTGTTTAATTCTGTGAGGGATTTTCCGGAATCATTAGGATCATGATAGGATTGATGAGAGTACGAATCATGAGAATTTCAGTTTTGATATTCTTCAGATTGGATGTAATTTACTTCATGACGTTCACACATCGGCGTTTCATCGTTCATGTGGTTTTTAGAAGCGTTTCCCTCTCTAAGCTCATTGTATTTGTTACGCATATCTTGTAATTCTTTATTTAAGCTTATAAATTAAGAATTAGTTTTTATTGTTAAAGCTGCCAATTTTTCCATTAATCGAGAATTATCATTATTGCTATTACTTCCATCGGTGAAAGAAACAGATTTTTGATGATGTTCGTTTTTATATTTAATGGACCAATCAAGATTGAAAAGGACTTTGTCCTCGAGAAATTGAAAAGCTTGATTCGGGCTTTTGTAGAGGAAGATTCCTCCAGCAGTTATGTCCAGGATTCCTTGAGTGGGTTCGTCTAGACCATGATAGAATATTTGAATAATAGCTCCTTTGGTCAGACCATGCCCATGGCATTTTCGAAGCATGCTCTTGAGTCGTAACCAAGCGTCGGTTAGACTTTCACATACGAGTTGAGAGAAACTTCTGATTTCAAGTAAAAGACGGTTAAATAACGAAGGTGGAAATAATATATCTATAAAATCTCTTCCCATTTGTTCCCACGATGTTATAGACTCTTCATTAAGATTGTTAAACCAGGTTTTAGCTTCATCGCACAAGAAAAGGGGAAATATTAAAATCTTTGCGGCTTCGCTTTGAGTTTCCCCATATCTGAACATGTCGCAGATTATGAGAAATTCACGGATGTGGTCATGCAGATCGGCCCGCAGTTGATCATCGAATTTATTCTCTCGTATCATTTTCAAGTAGGTACTGTTGATAACAAATTTGTCATCAACATTGGGTTGAACAATGGCAGAATTAGGAGTCGGTGCTACAATCTTAGCATTTTCCCAAATAGGTTGATCATTAGAATCGAGAATTATTTGTTTGGGTTCAACATCCTCTTCAGGTATATTTATAACGACAAAGTCATTAACGATAGGATGTTTGGTGGAAGATTTGTGTGATTCGATCTGAATGGATTCTTTCTGGGTAGTTTTAATCTTATAAGTCATTGTTTTTAAACTTTTATTAAATCTATACATTAGACTTACTAATTGTTTATACATACGTTAAGTATTTTGCAAAAAGACATTTATATATATATAATTAAGGCTAATAGGATAATATTCAAAATAAAGTAAATTATTTTCATATATATTTTTATATTTTTTTATAGATTTTTATATATATTAGATATACTTTAATTTAATTATATATATCAAATAAGGATAAATAAATAAAAGATTTTATTTTTTTGGATAGGTGCAGTGTACTTTAGAAAAAGTGCGCCGGCTTTTCTAAAAATTTTATGTTTTTTTTAAATATTATTATAAACTAGATAATTACAAATACACAAGGCATATAATCAGATAAAATACAATTCCAAATGATTATAGAACATAAGACTAGTAGATTGGGGGTTTTGGTTTTGGTTTTTGAAATAAGATTCTGTTTGTGAAAATTTGCAGAAAGTGCGGCGTACTTAGGTAAAATACGGCGTACTTTCTAGGTTTTCAGGAAACCGGCGCACAACGAGGATGTGCGGCGTACTTCCTGGAGAAAAATGATTTTTGGTTTCCGTTTGCAGAAAATGGTACGACGAGTTTGAAAATTTTGATTTGCAAAACAGTAGAGAACTCAACAAGAAACAATTTAGCACAAAAAACAAGCAACAAACTATAATAACTTAAACAATTCCCCGGCAGCGGTGCCAAAAACATGATGTGTGTTTTTCAAGTTTTAAATTTATAATAACTAGAAATACCGATTTTTACTAAAAACACAACTATCGGGAAGTATACCCGTTCGTGTATAGTATAACTTTAGGTAGGCCCAGGTCGTTCCACAGGAATTGAAGTTTTCACAGTTTGTAATTAAGGTGCTAAGGTTAATAAGATTGTCACGGATCAAATTAACCAAATCGTGCATATATCGAATATTATAAAGAAAGCAATGAAAAGATGATTCAATCAAATGATTAAGTTATGTTTGTTTAGGCAATGATCACTTAGATAATGATGTGTTTGAAATAGTGTTTATAAGTTTAAAAAATAGAGTTATCACAAGTTATAAATCCTTTCGGCCTTTAAATATAACTAGCGATTATATCGATTAATAACAAAAAAAATCCTTTCGGCCTTTATAAGTTATTATAATCAATAAATTTAGTGGAATGATTAAACACATATATAAAAGAACCCTTTCGGCCTATATTCTTGTATAAAATATGTTTTACCAATTCAATAAACACATATCCAAACACTACATATCAAAGATCACATATTGCCCAAACAAACATAAGATTACTACTTCATAATCAAAGTAACAAAACACATAACATTCATCATGAATTCAATAAAGATCATATTCAAAGGATAAACAAGATTATACAAAATTCCAAGAGCAAAATATGGTTATTTCACATGAATTTCCCATGAACATCTTATTATATTCAAAGCAAAATCCGAAAACTATGAACAATTCTATCACAATTGATCATAGATTCGAATAAACACTTCTATTATGCTTCTTTGATGGATCAAAACTTGGGAATTGATGGTGGAGAGTAGTGGTAGTCGATGGTGGTAATGGTGGTGTTGGTGGTGTTTGGAGCAAGGGTTGTCAAGCCTTATTCTCCAAAAACACCTATTATAAGTGTTAGAAACGAAGTGGGGAGATGTGTGTGAGGATGTATAAAAAGAGGGAGCCAATGCCTCCTTTTATAGGCTGAAATCGGGCAGAAGTGCGGCGCACATAAATGTTTATGCGACGCACTTAAGAAGTTAATGCACTCAGCATTTATTAGGACTTAACATTTTCTTTTGGAAATTTGAACGAAAGTGCGGCGCACAAGAAATATTGTGCGGCGTACTTGGTGATGTTGGAAAGTGCGGCGCACTTGTGATAAGTGTGACATACTTCTTTGGTTTCTTGGATCTTTCTGTTGTAAATTGTATTTGTGATGATATGATAAGAGATATCTCGTCCAAAGCATCATAGAGAGGTATTTATAGGCTAGAGATAACTTGGGGACCAAGTTAAGAATTTATACGGATGTATTTTGGGCCAAGTTCGCGAATTAATTGCATCTCCATAAAGTATGTTGTATTCATTAGTAAAACCGTCTGTTTTAGTAATATTTAAGCTTGTGAATGTTTTTCTAAGTTGTAGATAATTGAATTCTCTTTCCATGGCCGCTTGAATCAACTCAATCCGAGTTCGTATGATCGAGTTGTGACCAAAACAGTGAACAGGTGTCGGGAGATCTTTAAATTCACTTATTTCTTTGTTTAAGCTTCAAATCTTCGTGTAATCTTCTGTTTTCTTCCACGACACGTACCTAGAACATATAATAGCAAATATACTTGATTAAGTACCAAAAGTTCATGAGAAATGATCAAATAAATGCAAATAACGCCGCCAAAAATATGTATAATTTAGGCGTTATCAGGGCTTATGTAACAAACAATTTGTTAAATCTAATGTATCGGTTTTAAACAACTTTTGAATGGTCGTTCTTATATATATCTTGTGCTATTGATCTATGAAGTACCACCCCAGACCCATATTCCGCTGCGACCCAATTTGGGGGTGTTACAGATTGGTATAAAGAGCCAAGGTTATAAAGAACCAAGTTAAATGTTTTTACTTGGACTATAACTGTTTTCAAACATTGCATTCATACAAAGGGGTTTTCACGGAACATACATACACTAGTTTTGCATTAGTTGGTTAGACTAGATGCATTCATGATTGATATACATGTTATAAAATACTATGTTTATTACTATAAGAGTCTTATATTAATACTTATATAAGCTACTTTTGATTTTTAGATTTGGTCATGTAGGATTCAAAGGATTCCACAGTCACTTACACAGAGGTATCTAGTCCGTTTGAGGATCTGTCGGACATAGGATCTCTGGGAGTCGATAGACAGCCCATGATGCCAGAGGACCCTTATGCTTATATGGTGGCCGCTTTTCAGGCCCTACCATCACCAGATTATGTGCCTGACCCTGAGGAGCCAGAGTAGGCACCACCTTCACCGGATTTTGTTCTTGAGCCTGTATACCCAGAGTTTATGCCACCGGAGGATGAGGTGTTTCCAGCAGAGGAGCATACATTGCCTGCTGCTGTCTCACCTACTACCAACTCACCAGGATACATTGCAGACTCCGATCCAGAAGAGGATAAGGAGGATCCTGAGGAGGACCACGCTGATTATCCTGCCGACAGAGGAGATGATGACGATGATGATGATGATGAGTCATTCAATGATGACGAGGATGATGATGATGATGTTGAGGAGGACGAAGATGAGGAGGAGGAGCACCCAGCTCCTGCCGACTCTATCCCACCACCTGTACACCGTGTTACGGCTAGGATGTCTGTCCGAGCTCAGACACCCATATCACTTCCTTTAGATACACAGGTTGCCAGACTTCTTGCCATACCTACTCTACCACCATCACCACTCTCTCCATTGTCATCATCACTACCCCAGATACTATCACCACTACCCTAGATACTATCACCACTACATTAGATACTATCATCACCATTACCTGTATCATCTCCACCACTACCTGCTAGTACTACTTATCCTTTGGGATATAAAGCTGCTATGATCCGACTGAGAGCCGAGACACCATCTACTTCCCATCTACTACCATCGAGTATACCACCATTAGGGACACCACCACTTCTACCTATACCATTACCTACTCCATCACCACCTTTACTTCTTACCTCTACTGTCTGTAGAGCAGGTATTTCTGAGGTTATATTACCGCCTCAGAAGAGGTTGTATATTGCTCTAGGTCTGAGATTGGAGGTCGGTAAGAGTTCATCTGCTCCCACTGCTAGACCTACTGGAGGCTTTAGAGCAAACTATGGATTTGTTGGCACTTTGGATGATGAGATTAGGCGAGACCCTGAGAGAGGTAGGTTATGAGATTACATATACTTGGGATGAGATGGTTGAGGACATGCAGGGGACACCAGCTGCGACTGATGTAGTAGGACTAAGTCAGCAGATGACAGATTTTGTCACAACTGTTAGACAGGATACATATGAGATATATGGGGGGCTGGACGATGCATAGGATGATAGATTGTTGATGAGCGGTCAACTCAACATGCTGCATAGAGACAGACGCGCCCATGCTCGCACTGCTAGACTGATGAAGACTAAGGCCGGACTTTCTCGTAAGGCTTGAGTACAGTCAATGGATGCTAGTGATACCACCCGTTCTAAGGTGAGAGCACTACGGACTACAGTGCTAGCACATCAGACAAAGATTTCAGGGTTGCAGGCAGCAGACCGCACCCGACAGGCATAGCTTGTGAAGACACTGACACTGATGAGGACACTGCATACACAGGTGATAGCACTCCAGAGTCAGCAGGGACCCGCTAGCGGTCCAGCACAGCTTGAGATACCAGAGGAGGCTGGTAGTAGTTCGTAGATTTGGTTATGTTGTAGCTATGTTGTATAGCCTACTAAGTATTATGGTTAACTCCTGGCTAGTAAGGCTTTAGGTTGTTTATATTTCATTTTGTAACCTAAGGGTAGTGATCATTTTGTAACCGAATCAGGTCATGTATGTTTCCAGATTATATATGGAAGGGATGTATTATGTCATGTCTGTAATCGAATTTGTTATGAATGCATGTTGATTTAGCTACACCATTGTTAATTTCAATTCAGTTGTATATTTCACTGTGCGATGTGATATCACTTTATTTATTGTGTATATGTCATGTCATTGTTATGATTTTTTGAAATCTAACGGGTATTATATTTTCTTATGATTGAAGAAAATGACACCAAAAAGAACCACCAGATCAACACCAACCACAACAACCACCCCCACTACTTCTGTGACTGATGAGCAACTTAAGAGACTGGTTGACCAAGGCGTTGCTGATGCATTGGCAGCACGTGACACTAAGAGAAGCCAAAATGGTAAAGACAATGATGATTCAGGAACGGGTGTAAGGAGGCAAGCTCCTCCTGCTCATGAGTGCACTTACCCAGACTTCATGAAATGCAAACCCCTATACTTTAAGGGTACTGAAAGATTCATCGAGTTGACTAAGTGGTTTGAAAGAATGGAAACTGTGTTCCGTATAAGCAACTGCTCTGTGGAAAACCAAATCAAGTTTGCCACTTGTACTCTTCTTGGAAGTGCTCTAACGTGGTGGAACTCCCACGTTAAGACTGTTGGTCACGATGTTGCTTATGCAATGACTTGGACAAACCTAAAAAAGAAGATGACCGACAAGTACTGCCCAAGGGGCGAGATTAAGAAGCTGGAGGTTGAGATGTGGAATCTTAAGGTTAAAGGTACCGATGTGGTAAGCTATAACCAACGTTTTCAGGAACTGGCATTGATGTGTGCTAGGATGTTTCCTGAAGAGTCAGACAAGATTGAGAAATATGTCGGTGGTTTGCCCGACATGATTCACGGAAGTGTAATGGCATCTAAGCCAAAAACCATGCAGGATGCAATTGAATTTGCAACTGAGCTGATGGACAAGAAAATCCGTACTTTTGCTGAACGACAGAGTGAAAACAAAAGAAAGCAAGATGATAACCAACAACAACAACAAAACAAGAGGCAGAACACTGGCAGGGCTATAGCTAATACCGCTGGGCCTGGTGAAAGGAAGGAGTATGCTGGATCTCTACCATTATGCAACAAGTGCAAGTTTCATCACAATGGACAGTGCACTGTAAAGTGCGTAAACTGCAAGAGAGTTGGCCACTTGACCCGAGACTGTAGGATTCCTACTGCTACTAACAATCAGAGAAATCTCACTTGCTATGAATGTGGGAATCAAAGGCACTACAAGAGTGATTGCCTAGAATTGAAGAACTGAAACCATGAAAACCAAGGTGAAGGTACTAAAGCACATGGAATGGTGTATGCCTTAGGAGGAGGAGAAACCGATTAAGGCCCTACAACATTGAAGATGAGATCGAAACTTAAAAGAGAAAGTTGTCTCGCTTTGCCTAGTGAACCCTAAGTTGGAACTATCTTAGACTTTATCTCCTTATGAGTTCTTGTTGTATTTCTCTTAAATTTCTGCTGTACTGAATGATTTCAAGTATCTATCAAATTAACGTATTATGAAAACGTCAATTCTACTTTACTTATAATTTTTTTTACTGATCACTACCACAATTATTCACTAATTATAACACATTTTGTCGAAAATGTGAAACGCATCGTTAGCCCTCAATTATACATAGCCTGATCACCTATGTATAATTAGGAAGACCATGTCATGCTGGAGTAGTCACCTTAAAACTTCGTGTCAAGAAACAATTTTCATTATTTTTATCAAGTTTTGGTGTGCAGTTATTCATAAAATGTATTTATCACGAGGAACCAAACTAATAATCATAATAACTAAGTAAACTCTTACACCACCATACTATATAAAGTCGACATTATTTTATACAAAATTCTATGTCCAAAAGTCAAGAGATCCTAGTCACCCTAGGATGATCCACTAACAAGTTTACTCGCCATTAAGGAATATACCAATACACCATTTTCAACGTCTATGTAACACCATAAAGCTTAGTAGTTACGACACCACCATATATATAAATTCGTTATCACCCTAAGAGAAATGTTATAACTGACGCGCTAAGCAGAAGGGAACGAATAAGCCCATAGAGCCGAAGCATTGGTCACAACACATAAATATTTTAAACAACGTCACTAATCTTGAATGCTCAAGTAAAGCAATTTAGAAGGGGAATGCAAACGAGTTACTAAGCATGGTAACGAAATATTCGAAAGACATA
The DNA here is from genome assembly GCA_026074375.1 of Tanacetum coccineum. Classification (NCBI taxonomy): domain Eukaryota; kingdom Viridiplantae; phylum Streptophyta; class Magnoliopsida; order Asterales; family Asteraceae; genus Tanacetum; species Tanacetum coccineum. Next base: position 16,121 of record BQNB010026553.1, on the reverse strand, counting down.
AATAAAAATAACAAATAGATTTGTTGCCACAACATCCGTTTATTATCTTAGAAATAAGATTACATAAGAACATAAAGGAAATACAAGTTTTATTACAACCCTCCCCTTGCATAATATATATTTTCGTCAAAGTAGATCCACGCCAATAGCTAGGACGATGATCGACGCGAGAATCGCGAGAATAAAGGCCAGATACTAAAAATCTTCTTCGTATGGGACGTAGGAAAGATAAATGCCAGTGCTATCACGCTCGCCATCACCAAAGGTGTAATGATATGCAACATTTTTGAGGATTGGATAAGAGAAAATTTAAGTGAAAGATTTAGTGTTGTATGGAGAAATGGAGAATAAAAATTTGGTATTTAAAGGGAGGAGGTGACCGTTGGTCACTGTTCAGTAACCGTTGGAGTCACTGTTCATGACCGTTGGGGTCACTGTTCACTTATAAAAAAAATATATTTACCCACACCTCTTCATTAACACCATTCCGGAAGGCATATCAAACTGAATTTCAGGACGAAATTCTCTTAATGGGAGGAGACTGTAACAATCCATATTTTCAGGTCATTTTACGACGTCATTTAATTCACTATTTATTTTTAGTCTCGTACGCATTTGCTTTTAATTTTAATCGTTAAGTTAAATCGCGTAAGCTAAAAATTATCATTCAACGTAAACGGGCCTCAAACAATTAAATGTTTACGTCAAGCAAGTGTTAGATAATTATTTAGAGGATAATTATTAACTTTGCACATTTTATTTTTATCGGTTACGTAAAGTGTTTACGTTTCGCGATAAAATACGTTTAGGCATTCCCGGAACCATCAAAATTTATCTACGCTTTAACCAATACCCATTATTATATCCAATACCCAAAGTTTTATAAAACTTCACCCATGTAAGTCAATATATCTAAATTCTGTGTATGAGGATTAAACCAAGACATACACTTTACAAGTATACACTTTATATTTAACAATAACATCCTACACTTCAAGTATACTCTTCATAATATATCAAGACACAAAAACTTGGTCCCTTTCCCCTAAACACCGGCAACAACAAGATTAGAGGGACAAGGAGCACACAAATTTATCAAGACCATGTACAATAGAAATCATAATGCCTTAAGGACATTACTAGTTACTTGACCAAGACCTTTACCTAAAATAACCAGCATCTTGTCTTAAGACACTCTAATCGAGGTCTTGACTAACCAAGTAATATATAAGGCTGCAACTAGATGAGAAAACACTCACAATACATTACCACAACTTCATTTCTTTAGTGAAAAACAACACAAAAATCTCTCTTGTCTCTCCTTCATAGCCACGGCTAAACCACAACAACCTAAACAATCCATACAAAATTTATTTATCAATTATACAAGTGATCTTACAACATATCTAAGATATACCAAGAAGGTTTGAAGGTTTAGTTAAGCATTTACAAGGGTTAATCAAGGAAGGTTTAGGATTAGGGTTTCATTGGTTTTAGGGTTTTTAAGTCTTGGAAGCTTGGGTTTATTATCTAAACTAGGGTTTAGATCTTGTTATTCATCACAATACATCATATCAAGGTTATCTAAAAACCTTAAACTCTTTACATTTGTGATTTCATATGTATATTATGTTTATATAGTTAATCACCATCTAGGAAACTCATTAACATGTAAAATGGATTTTTACTTGTGATCATGGTATGATATACTTTGTCATATGCTATATTGATGTTAAGAACATGTGAGAATGGAAGTATATACATTATATGAGTGTTGGTTGATTTATATAATGTTAAATAAACTTACTGGTTAATAAGTTACTTTAGTAAGTTATAAGCCAAAAGTGTGTGAGTTCTTGTTGTATGCATAGTGGATAAACTTAAAAAGTTATAAAAAGTTTCGTTTGGACAATAATTATGTAAGATATGTGGTATAAGTTGTTGTAGAGGACTTGTAACAAAGTGACTAAACTAAAAAGTTATAAAAACAAGTTTTAACCATTTTTTAACAAAATGATCAAAAGTTTCCGTTTTAAATTCGAAATTAAAGTATATATTTTATATTTTTATAAAATACTTTGTCACGAGAAGTGAGTCACTAAACACTTGCAGGTGGCGAACCTCCATCTTGATGGCAAGCTCTAATCCAGCTATTAAGGCTTCATATTCAGCTTCATTGTTGGAGGCTGGAAATTCAAAGCGTAAGGCATATGTGATTTCCTCTCTGTCCGAATTTGTCAAAATAAGACCGGCTCCAGAGCCTTCACTGCTTGAGGCCCTGTCGATGAATAATGTCCAAAGTGGTGTTTTATCTGGGATTTGGGTTGGCGAGGTCGTTGCTTCTTCTGATATCTTTGGGCGCATTTTGATTGAGGACTCGGCTATGAAATCTGCAACTACTTGTCCTTTCATTGCCGATCTTGGCTTATATCTGATATCATGTTCACCTAGCTCGATGGCCCATTTAGCCAGTCGACCAGAGTTCTCTGATTTAAGCAACACTTGTCGGATTGGTTGGTTTGTAAGTACACATATCGTGTATGCCTGGAAGTATCTACGTAGTCGCCGTGCTGTGTGTACCAGTGCGAGGGCTAACTTTTCGAGCGGTGGATAGTTTACTTCCGGCCCCTACAAGGCTTTACTGACAAAGTAGATCGGCTTTTGGACATTTTCCCTTTATGTCATGAGTACCGAGCTTATTGTCTCGTGAGACACTGCTAGGTAGAGTATTAACGTTTCTCTTGGTGTTGGTACGGTTAAGGCTGGGAGAGACTGCAGGTGCTGTTTGAGTTATTGAAATGCTAACTCGGCTTCTTGTGTCCACTGGAAATTGTTCTTGTTCATAGATCCATTGAGCGTTTTGAAAAAAGGGAGTACTTTTTCGGCTGATTTAGCTAGGAAACGGCCCAAGGCGGCTAGCTTTCCGTTGAGGCTTTAGACTTCACTGACTATTCGAGGAGAGACCATATCGATAATGGCCTTGACTTTTTCTGGGTTGGCTTCAATTCCTTCTCTAGTGATCATGTGGCCCAAGAATTGACCAGTTTTAAGGCCGAACACACATTTTTTAGATTTAGCTTCATGTTGATGCGCCGTAGTGTATGAAAGGTTTCTTCAATATCTGCAATCAAACTCCCAACGTTCCTGCTTTTGATCGCCATGTCATCAACATAAATTTCGATATTTCGGCCAAGTTGACTAGAAAATGCTTTATCTACCAATCGTTGGTAGGTCGCTCCAGCGTTTCTAAGCCCGAAAGGCATCTTTTCATAGCAGAAAGTCCCGTGCTCCGTGTAGAAAGCTGTTTTTTTTTTCATCCTCTTCTGTTATTCGTATCTAATGATACCCCTTGTATGCATCGAGAAAACATTTAAATCTAAATCCTTCCAAGGATTCGATCTTTTGGTCTATCTCAGGTATATTTTCTCTTTTTTTTGTGGGTAGCTGTCTTTTGGACAAGCTTTGTTTAGATTCATGAAGTCAATGCACATGCGCCATGTTCCATCATTTTTTCGTACCATTACTGGGTTGGCGACCCAGCAAGGAGAGTAGACTTCCTTGAGAATTATTGCTTTTACGAGCTTGATGACTTCTTGGTTAACCGCGTCATTGCGTGGGGGCCCCCCCCCAAAACACACGCTTCTTCTGTCTAACTGGGAAGGTACTGGGGTGTATGTTTAGCTTGTGTTCTGCGAGATCTCTTGGTATTCCAGTCATGTCCAAGGGCGACCATGCAAATATGTCCTGGTTAGCGCGTAATAGCTTTTGCAACTCTTCTTTTAGTTTTAGTGGCAGGCTTGTACCAATAATGACTTTCTGATCTGGGTAAAGGGGATTTATCTCCACTTCTTCTTTCTCACTTTTATTTTCTGGCGATGCGAGTTTGGTTGCTTCCTTGGGTTCTCGTTCCCTTTTCCGGGAAACTTGGAGACACGTGTCTTTGCAGGGCATGTCTCCTCGGACAATGGCTACACCTGTCGGGGTGGAGAATTTAAGGAGTGAGTGTATTGTAGAGGCAATCGCACCTAGTTATCTCATGCCCGGTCGTCCCAATATTACGTTATAAGGTAATGGAGCTCGGACGATCAAGAAATCTGTGGTGACAATTTTGCTACCCCTCATGTGGTAATCGAAAAGAGTTAATGGGATAGTTATGACTCCAAGGGGCCATAGTACTTGCCCTGCAAACCCTACCAAAGGTGATGTTGGTGATCAGATCAATGCTTTATCTTCGTTGGTTAGTTGCTGGAAACAATGTTCGTACATTATTTCTGTTGAGCTTCCTCCGTCTACATATACACGGTGTATGACAGTTCCTCCAATGCCAGCTTTGATAATGAGTGGGTCCTCACCATTACAATGTTCCGGAACCGGGTCCTCTTCTGAGAACGCGATATTAGTGCCTGGCGGCGATGCATCTCGTCGGTGGCGTATTAGGGACCATTGTGTGCTCATCATTAATATTTCATTTGTTTCTTTAGGCTCAGCCATCTTTTGTTTCCAGCCAACCTGATTCTTCCCTCTTTTCGAGACTCCTGAAGAACTTGGATTTTGATTGCTATTTTGTGTCTTTGCACCCTTTGCTAGATGGCTCAAGTGACCGCTTTTTATGCACACCTCTATTTATTTTCGCAGGTCGATGCAGTCATTAGTGTCATGCCCGTGGTCGTTGTGGAACTCACAGTACCTTGTGCGGTCTCTTCGGTGAGCGGGTGCGAACATTCATGATGGAGACCGAAGAACTGCCTTTCCTTCGGATGTGGGGAAAGAGGAATTGTTGACGTTGGTACGCTCATTAGGTCTAACTCTTAGACGATGGACATATTTGTCTTTATGTCTCCTTGAGGTGTCTTTGTAGCCTTGACCAGACTTATTGTCATTAGGTACCCACCTCGAGTCCCTCAGCCGGTTTTTTGTATTTGCTTCATCTGCTCTTATGAAATTGTGTGCCTGCGTAAACAAATCCTCCATCGACGCGGGTGGCCGTGCTATAAGATCCTTGAAGAACCTCCCTGGACGTAGTCCACTAATGAATGCTCCGGTCATCATTCCGTCCGATCGGTCAGTCATGTGCAACGTTTCTTTTCCGAACCTTTACAAGTAGTCTCTAAGTGATTCGTCGGAGCGTTGTCGAATACCCAGAATTTCTGCCTGGGTTTTTTAAAATCGTCTTTGCTGTAAAAAGTTTGCGCGAAACTTATCTCTTAGCTCGTGAAAGCTATTTATGCATCCTGGTGACAAGTTGTCGTACCAGAATCTTGCAGCCCCGCTTAAGGTGATGTGGAAGAAACGACACCATGCGAGTTCTGGAAGTTTATGCACGTCCATAGTTCCCATGAATATCATTAGATGGTCGTCTGGGTCTGTTGTGCCGTCGTATGTTTTTAAGTTTGTTGGCACTTTCAGCCCATCTGGCATGTCATAATCTCTAATTCGCGTTGTAAAAGGCGATGCCACCAACCGTTTCTTTAAACGTAAATGGCTCGCTGTAAAAAGCAGCATTGGTTGCATGTTTTTGTTGGGGAATCGTTTGGATTTTCGGAATGCGCCTTGCCTTCTTGGTTGGCTTATCGGGTGGCATGGTGTCTTCTGGCATTCCTTGAGCTGCTCCGTCAGTCAAACCTTCGAGGTCTGATTGCCATGGTTCCATAATAGGGTGGTCATCGTTGTTTGGTATTGACGTGGGATGGACCTCTTTTCTTTTTAAAGAAAATGATGAATACATAGTATTGATTTGTTCAAAAGTTTGTACAACGAATTGCATGACTGAGTCTCCAGAGGCATTTTCAGATGTGTTTTCAGGAATACGATCAGGTGTATGATTTTCGGTAGTGGTGAGGAAAGTGTGTAATCCTCTCGGCAATCCCTTAGGATCAGGTTTCCATTAGGTCCATCCCCTAAGGTTTCTACCGGCATGGTGAACGGGTTTTCTTCCGCCATATAACATCAGCTACGAGAATTTATAGGAATTATTTCGGTCCTACGGATGGCGCCAATTGATGATACCAAAAATAGCAGGTCCTCAAATGAGGTCTTTGGTGTCGAACGGATGGACCAATCTACCTGTATCACTCAACAAAGAAAATCCACGTTAGAACTTACCCCGAGGCTTTGCCCCGGGATTGAGCTCCGACGGTCAAGTCAGATGATAGTTCCATAATAAATGTATGAAATGTTTTTAGTATTTAGTGAGAGAGAGAAATTATCTGCCTTTGGTTGGGTTTCAGCGGTCGTATTTATAGGCTTGTGAAATTGCTAGCGAATCGTCACAATCGAATATTGTCAGAAATATTCGCGAATGTAACACCCCGCCCCGAAACGGGCACGAATGTAACATTTACAGAGCCAAAGCGTATGCAAGCGGAAGACTTTACTAATAAAATAGGCTGATAAAATTTCACCAATTAGTAAGGAAAATACAAAGTCTATACATGAAAGTATTCTATGATAGCAACAGATCCAAAATCACTTCTAAACATCTTATAGTGTAGAGGTGGTATGCTAATCCCTGAATATGGTCCAATATGAGCTCCTATGCACTCTTCACTCGTATCCCAAATTCCCTTGGTTACCTGCCGCGAGGAAAAGAAATGCGGCTGAGCTAAAAAGCTCAGTGAACAATCAAAGCATATAGATCAAGCATACATAAGTAAACGAAATAGAATCACCATAACCTGGGTAACAAAGATCTCATATATCATAAGAGCTGAATGAAATAAGTATCCAACGAAATAGGCAGCCAAACGAAAGTAGGTAGCTGAAACAAAAATAGAAAGCCAAACGAAAAAGCATACCAAAACGAATCGAAGCAAACGAAACAGATAGCAAACAAAACAGATAGCCAAACGAAATAGATAGCCAAATGAAACTTAAAATATGCATGATTCCTGATATGCATGAGCTAAACATGGATCTAGTTAAGAGGTTTGAAAATGGTTTGTGAATGAATATGAACATGTCTGTATAATACTAATGAGATGAAATCTTGCATGATGTATGTTTGCAAGTATTGATCAATTATATAATCTATGTATTTTACATAGTTAATCCATAAAAAGTAATAGTTATTATTTTATACTAAATATTGAATGCTTGAAATATGTTTACTTTGATGAAAAAAAAAAAGAAAAAAAAAGAAAGAAAGCAATCAGCTACTGTCTCTATCTTTTCGTACAAATACAGGGATATAGTCTTGTTTTTGAAAATGCCAAAGTTCTTAATATGTTATAAGTCTTGATGTAAGTAAAGCCTTGGTTATTACTCATTTCTGTCAACCTTATATGAGATATGTATTCATTTTCGTATATAAAGGATAAAGACTCATCACTAGCTTAGTAAATGGACAAGTTATCTGTAAGGACGGAATGACTAATCTTTGGAAATTCTTGCTAAAAACTTAATCACATTTAATGTAAAAGAATACTATATTGATTCAACAACTAAGTGGTAACATATATAATAAATTATTAACGGTAGAAATAAAAATGGTGATTCAGTTATGTAAAATACGTAATAAATAATTCGTTAAATTAGTGTAGATTACTGAAGAGGAGTAAGTCGAGTAGTGGGTACGCGTTGATTGTTTTAAGGTACGATATTCTATCTTTTGTTAAGGATTCTCATGACTTTTGCTTCGTATCTATTTGCCTCGCTGAAATCCCTATTTTGTTTTCCCATCCTATTATTCGTTATTTGTTGCAACCTTATTTGATAACTTCGTTGAGCCCTTTGAATTCGTTTGATACATGCTTCATTTGATATTGCGATGATATGAACTTATCCGTTTTGTTTAGACATGATCTCTTTTTTTGGACATAATAGGTTGCGTTTCGATTATGCTATATGAACTTTGTTTTGTTCCGTGCCGGAGCTACCGCCATGGAGGGTACATGGCCGCGTCATTGAGGCACCAATGGCGTGACACTATTTGTGGCGATGTGATCAGTCCACGGCGTTCCCTTTCGTTTTGTGTGCTCTATTATGCACTTGGCCATATATGATTTGATTTTGTAGGGAGCGTATGGATGCATCCTAGGTACTTTGTTTTGTTTTGTTTCGTTTTGGTAAATGGATCAGTGTTGTGCCCACACCCCATTTCACATTTTGTAGGGTAATTGGAGTCTGACAGCTACCCATGATACAATTTGATATGATATGATATGCTCGATGAATGTTGATTTTTAGTCTAAAGCGTGTGGCATGCTTTTGACTTTTGTTTCGAGATCGTAGGCATTTCTATCTGTTTTGTTTGGCTGTCTATTTCGTTGGCTTATCTATTTAGTTTTTTTTTGGCTATCTGTTTTGTTTTTGCTTTTATCTGTTTGTTTGCTATCTGTTTCGTTTGGGTATTCTATTCGTTTGGCTTTCCTTATTTCGTTTGGCTACCTATTTCCTTTGGCTGCCTATTTTTGTTGGACACTTATTTCATTCAGCTCTTATGATATATGAGATCTTTGTTACCCAGGTTATGGTGATTCTATTTCGTTTACTTATGTATGCTTGATCTATATGCTTTGATTATATTTGTTTTGTATATCTGTTCACTGAGCTTTAACTCTAGCCGCATTTCTTTTTCTCGCAGGCAGGTAAACAAGAATTTGGGATACGAGTGAAGAGGGCTAGAGTTCATTATTGGGACCTATATTCAGGGATTAGCATACCACCTCTACACTATAAGATGTTTAGAAGTGATTTTGGATATGTTGCTATCATAGAAGACCTTCATGTATAGACTTTGTATTTTCCTTAGTAATTGGTGAAATTTTATCAGCCCATTTTATTAGTAAAGTCTTCCGCTTGCATATGCTTTGGTTCTGTAAATGTTACATTCGGGGCCCGTTTCGAGGCAGGGTGTTACAATTATGGTATCAGAGCTATTGGCTCCGACCTGTAGTATCTAAGTTATGACCTGTGAGGATTGACACTAGGTTTTGACATGCTAGTATATAAGTTATGATCTCTGAGGATATGTGCCAGTTTTCGTCCAACAAAAATAAACTTAAGTTATGACCGGTGAGGATTGGGTAGACTATATGTTAGGACATTCTTTTCCGTATCATTCCTTTATCTTTGATCAGGTTCATGGTTTTAGTCGAGTTTCTTTAAAGTTCATTTTGTTCGTACAATAAGAAATACGTCAGTGTGCGCAACAAAAGCTTAGTGATCAACTAAGTTTGGATTCCCTTGAAATTATGTTGTGTTAGTTTTCCTATAAATATTAGGTCTTTTCTTTGTATTGGGATATCTTTGAGTTTTAATAATAAAAGCTTTTGCTTTATTCTTGGTGGTTTTGCTAATATTCTCTTAATAATCGGTATTCGTTTGAATCAAAAGTTGTTGGAGTTTGCTTGATTATCGGTATTCTTTGAATCAACGATAGTTGGAAGATTGTTTCTGGTATTCATTAGAATCAACAGATTCAATTTGTTATCTCGTTTCTTTTCACTACATCAGTTATTGCATAGGTCGACTGAGTTTCGCGAACGTATAATATGATGTTTTGTTAATCGTTAGTAAAGTGCTATAGACCGTCGTGATGGAGATTTGTAGATCGTTATCTAAGAGTGTTGTACACTTTCAACAAAAGCAACATGATCAAGGGGGTTTCTTTTTAGATTTATATGACCGAGAGTATAGACGACTATTTGTTTGTAATATTAGTAAGCGATTAAGATATAGTAACACGAGATATAAGTTAAGATTATTTTTTGTTATGACTTGAGATAGAGTATGATAACGATAAGGGCATGTTTATTTGATGTCATTATTATGACGTCTGGCCAACGTGATAATAATAACATGACATAATGTGAACTTATTGGAGTCATAGGATGTCTCAAGGAGTTTTAGAACAATCTTAGTTAAGTCGGAGAGCTTGTTATAGAAGGTCCTGAAACGGTTGAGGTGACGACTAAAAATAAGGTTGTCATTGCTGAAAAGAAGCTTAAGGAAGCTCGGTCGCGACAAAAGAGTTATGCCGATCATCATCAAAGAGCTTTAAAATTTAAAACTGAGGATATTGTGTTTCTTAAGGTTTCTCCATGTAAAGGTGTTCGGCATTGTGATTTGAAAGGGAAATTAAGTCCGCGATTCATTTGTCCATTCAAACTATTAGATAGAGTTGGTGAAGTTTCGTATCGTTTGGCGTTATCGCCACAACTGTCTCATGTTCATAATGTGTTCCATATATCTCCTTTGAGAGGTTACAACTATCATCCGTTGCATGTTATTTTGTATCTGTTAGGTATGATTTCAGGAAGATTTATATTTTGTTGAGGAGCCTAAGGCTATTTTAGATCGTTAAGAGCGAGTCATCAGAAATAAAACCTTCCATTTTGTTAAAGTTCTTCGAAAAATCATCCCGAGCGTGAGGCTACTTGGGAAAACAAAGAATTTGTACTGACTATCCAGATTTCTTTTCGCGATTTGGTACGTTTTCGTTCTTTAGATTCGACTTTAATTTCGAGGCCAAAATTTTCTTTTTAGAGGAGAAGAATTATAATACCTTAAAATCTAATTATCATACACAAATACAAATATATGATATTCTTGTTAAATCTTGATAAGTTACAAATTATCTATGAGGCTGTAGTTTGAAATTTATGTTAATGAGATTTATATTAGTCAAACCGAAAGCCCTCGTCTCAAATTCTCTTAGTCAAAAAAAACATAATACCCGGTGCAATACCTTCAAGCTCCATATCCCTTTTTTTCGGAAGTTCGTTACATATTGATCCAAATATATTCGGTTACAACACTTCACTCAGAAAACAAAACCTAACGAAAACCTATCTTTAAATTACAGAGTGTGTATGGGAGTGTTGCTGAATCAACCTTTTTTATACACGCTTGAATAGCTTGTGTTCCGGGTCGTATTCGTGTTCGTGGCTGGACTTGTTTGGTTGTCCTAGTTCGAGTTCGGTTTCGGGTTGGTGTTCGTTAGATTGAATTTGGTTCAGGTTACACAGTATGGGTTTCGTTAGCAGGAGATGGATCGAGTTTAGGATTGGGTTTGAATCTCGGTGCTCGCGTTCGTACTTGTGTACGTTCGTGTTTTCAGGTTCCATCTGTCGTTCTGTCCGGAGGTATAACGCTTCATATAAACTTTACGTTAAGAAATCTGTTATATCAACATGGTATGTAGTACATTAGAATTTTAATTTAAATCACCATCATTAATGAGTCTAATGTAAATTTAAAGCATGTAATGCTTCATGAAACTTAAAATATGCATGATTCCTGATATACATGAGCTAAACATGGATCTAGTTAAGAGGTTTGAAATGGTTTGTGAACGGAATATGAACATGTCTGTTTAATTAATGAGATGAAAACTTGCTGATGTTGTTTGCAAGTATTGCTTACTGTATATACATCTATGTATTTACATTAGTTATCCAATAAAAAAGTAATAGTTATTCTTTTATACTAAATATTGAATGCTTGAAATATGTTTACTTTGATGAAAAAAAAGAAAAAGAAAAGAAAAAAAGCAATCAGCTACTGTTTCTATCTTTTCGTACAAATACAGGGATATAGTCTTGTTTTTGAAAATGCCAAAGTTCTTAATATGTTATAAGTCTTGATGTAAGTAAAGCCTTGGTTATTACTCATTTCTATCAACCTTATATGAGATATGTATTCATTTTCGTATATAAAGGATAAAAGGAATCATCACTAGCCTAGTAAATGGACAAGTTTAATCTGTAAGGACGGATGACTAATCTTTGAAAATTCTTGATAAACTTATCACATTTAAATGTAAAGAATACGTACTATTGATTCAACAACTAAGTGAGTTAACAATATATAATAAATTATTAAACGGATGAAATAAAACGGTAATCGGTTATGTAAATAGGTAATAAATAATTCGTTAATTCGTGTAGATTACCTGAAGAAGGAGTAAGTCGAGTTTTTGGGTACGCGTTGAATTGTTTTAAGGTACAGATATTCTATCCTTTCTTTTAAGGATTCTCATGACTTTTGCTCCGTATCTATTTGCCTCGCTGAAATCCCTATTTATGTTTCCCATCCTATGATTCGTTATTTGTTGCAACCTTATTTGATAACTTCGTTGAGCCCTTTGAATTCGTTTGATACATGCTTCATTTGATATTGCGATGATATGAACTTATCCGTTTTGTTTAGACATGATCTCTTTTTTTGGACATAATATGTTTCGTTTCGATATGCTATATGAACCCTTTGTTTTGTTTCGATGCCCGAGCTAACTAGCCATTGAGGAACCATGGCCGCGTCATTGAGGCGACCCATGCGTGACACATATCTGTGGCGGTGTGATCAGGTCCACGTCGCTCCTTTCGTTTTGTGTGCTCTATTATGCACTTGGCCATATATGATTTGATTTGTAAGGAGCGTATGGATGCATCCTAGGTACTTCGTTTAGTTTCGTTTTGGTGAATGGATCAGTGTGGTGCCAACACCCCATTTCACATTTTGTAGGGTACATCTGGAGTCTGCAGCTCCCATGTACAATTTGATATGATATGATATGATACGATGAATGTTGGATTATCGACTACGTAGATACTTCCAGGCATACACGATATGTGTACTTACAAACCAACCAATCCGACAAGTGTTGCTTAAATCAGAGAACTCTGGTCGACTGGCTAAATGGGCCATCGAGCTAGGTGAACATGATATCAGATATAAGCCAAGATCGGCAATGAAAGGACAAGTAGTTGCAGATTTCATAGCCGAGTCCTCAATCAAAATGCGCCCAAAGATATCAGAAGAAGCAACGACCTCGCCAACCCAAATCCCAGATAAAACACCACTTTGGACATTATTCATCGACAGGGCCTCAAGCAGTGAAGGCTCTGGAGCCGGTCTTATTTTGACAAATTCGGACAGAGAGGAAATCACATATGCCTTACGCTTTGAATTTCCAGCCTCCAACAATGAAGCTGAATATGAAGCCTTAATAGCTGGATTAGAGCTTGCCATCAAGATGGAGGTTCGCCACCTGCAAGTGTTTAGTGACTCACTTCTCGTGACAAAACATGTGAAAGGATCGTACAAAGCACGCGAAGAGTCGATGAAGCGATATCTGACTAAGGTTCTACACCTACAAGAAAACTTTGAAAGATTTTCAATCACACAAGTCCCTCGCTCAAGAAATAGGCATGCAGATGCACTGAGCAAACTAGCATCTTCCTCATTCGCTCATCTCACAAAGAAAGTCCTGGTTAAAGTCATCCAGTGTCGAAGCACTGAGGCTACAGCAATAAATGTTATAAATGAATCAGAGGTAACCTGGATGAGTGCCATCGTTGAATACCTGAAGGACGGAAAGCTCCCAGACGACCCAATCGCTGCAAGAAGAATTCGAATCAAAGCGCCGCAGTACTCTCTAAAGAGTGGTATTCTATATAGAAAGGGTTACTTAGCACCATGGCTGAGATGCATTGGTCCTAACCAAGCACAATATATTCTCCAGGAAGTACATTTTGGGTCATGTGGAACACACGCGGAAGCAAGGACCATTGCCCAAAAGGCAGCTCGGCTAGGATATTATTGGCCGACAATGTACCAAGACGCAACGCATATCATCATCACTTGCCGTAACTGTCAAGAACACGCCCCAATATTGCGAAAACCACAGTATGACATGACAAGCATCTACAGTCCGTGGCCATTTTATAAGTGGGGAATCGATATAGTAGGCCATTTCCCCGAGGCACCAGGAAAAGTAAAGTTCCTAGTCGTTGCAATCGATTACTTCACAAAATGGGTGGAGGCTGCACCCCTGGCAACAATTACGGGTAAAAACATTCTCAAATTTGTTTGGACCAACATCATGTGTCGTTTTGGAATTTCGGGCATCATAGTAAGCGACAATGGTAAACAATTCTCAGAAAACCCATTTCGTGACTGGTGTAGCGAGCTTAATATCAAGCAACAATTTACCTCAGTAGCACATCCTCAAGCGAACGGACAGACAGGGGTAACTAACAGAACCCTCCTCCAAGGACTCAAAACGAGATTAGGAAAGTCAAAAGGCCAGTGGGTGGAAGAATTGTCAAACATGTTATGGGCATACCGCACGACAACAAAAGCAGGTAACAACTGTACCCCATTCAGTTTGGTTTACGGGTCTGAAGCTGTGCTTCCCCCAGAATTAGGGATCCCTACCTACCGCATATCTTCATATGACGAAAACAAAAACAATGAAGAACTTCGCTTAAATCTAGAGTTTCTAGAAGAAAGAAGGTCGATAACTCGGGGGCGTTGGTTATTTCTTTCAAACAATCCCAACTTTCCTTCTTCAAACCAGCCTCGACCTTTTTAATCTCCTCTAGCATAGTAGGGTCGGGTTCCACACGGTTCATACCACTTGCCATGGTCAGCGAAAGGTCTCGCGATTCACGCCTACCCAACTCACGCCCCTGATCAACCAAAAAGGTGCGCACCTTTGCTATCTCGTCCTCAAACTCTTGACTTGTCAGAACCTTACCAACCATTTAAGGGATGGCCTCACGCATCACCCATACCATCTCATAAGCTAGCGACTCTTTCTCTCGTTGCAAAGAAGCCGCCGCGTCGCCTAAGTCAGCCGCTTGTTGTTGGAACCTATTCAGCTCCTCAGATATGTAAGTATAGCTAGAACATGCTCCCGTATACTTAGACCTTAAATCATTGTTCTCATATAAAAGGGCATTAAAGTCGGACTCAATTTTATGTTTCTCCTCTTGCGTAACATCTAGCTGGTCCTCAAAATGACGTAGAGCACTAGTTATATCATGAATTTTCTTCTCATAATAGCTCACTGATTCATGGGACATGGGCATAAACATGTACTTGGACATCTTACCGTGATCTTGTTCAGTCCAGGGAGTGACATCGTCAGATAAAGCAACATCATCCGCAACCGGCCCTAAATCCAGTGGAAGCAACGACGGGTTATTAGTAACCTTCTTCACAGCCCCTTGAGATTCACTAGCTTGAGCCGGTGAATTTTCGCTACTAGGACGCATGTTACGATCGCTGGAATCTACATGAGATATAAAACAATTAAAAATAAAAATATTATACATGAACAAAATACCAAGAATAAAAAAGAAATGAAATGTTCACTTACTGATCTCCATATCCGTTGAACTAATCTAGTGCCTTCTATGTAATTAAGAGAACCTACATTTATATGAGTAAAGAAAATACATATAATAATCAAAAGAATTTAATACTTGTGACCACTTAGAGCATTGTAAGTAGAAACTTATAAAAACATAGGCTGACAACATCTATAGCAAACCATGGCAATAGTAATAATTACCATGCTATGCTAGGGGGTGATGACATGCATAGTAAAGATAACACATTTGAGAAAAATGCATGATACGTGTACTTGCAATAAATGAAATGCACTTGATAAAAATAAATATTTTGCATGTGCAACATCTAGAATAATAAGGATATATTCCTTATCTCCATAACACGTGTGGGCTACCATGGAAAAATGAGCAATACACCATATGAAAGCATTTAATTTTGAATTGATAGATTGCCAAATAGGAAATAGGCAATGATGAGAGATTCCTTATCAAGAATATATTTATCTAATATCAGAATATATTCGCGAATATATCTGACAATATTCGATTGTGACGATTCGCTAGCAATTTCACAAGCCTATAAATACGACCGCTGAAACCCAACCAAAGGCAGATAATTTCTCAATCTCACTAAATACTAAAAACATTTCATACATTTATTATGGAACTATCATCTGACTTAACCATCGGAGCTCAATCCCGGGGCAAAGCCTCGAGGTAAGTTCTAACGTGGATTTTCTTTGTTGAGTGATTGGTCCATCCGTTCGACACCAAAGACCTCATTTGCGAACCTGCTATTTTTGGTATCATCATCCACCTAACTTAGATGCTTTGGAGGACAATTTTTTTTTCATGCCCAGGGCATCCAAAATTCACGAGCCGGTCACATGTCGAGTGTTTAGGTATTTTTTTTTGGTAAAAGGAGAATTTATATTACCAATAAGAGATGCATACAAAACTTATAAAGGACGTTGGACATGCCCAATCCTTTATACAAAGAAGGAAATACAACAGACATCCTAACTGCAAGGATATCAGACC